>JACXGI010017476.1:0-14458 GCA_016801175.1 Esox masquinongy
CATCACACAGACCTGTATGTACATCACAAAGACCTACTGTATATTTGCATCACACAGACCTGTATGTACATCACAGAGACCTACTGTATATTTACATCACACAGACCTGTATGTAAATCACAGAGACCTACTGTATATTTACATCACACAGACCTGTATGTACATCACAGAGACCTACTGTATATTTACATCACACAGACCTGTATGTACATCACAGAGACCTACTGTATATTTACATAACACAGACCTGTATGTACATCACAGAGACCCATATATACAGAGAACTGTATTTTTACATCATACAGACCTATATATACACATCACAGTATATTTGCATCACAGAGACCATTTATTCATCACAGAGGACCAAATACACATCACAGGGACCCAAATAAATATCACAGAGACAAACTGTATATTTACATCACAGAGAATCAAATACAGGGCTGGGACAGTAATTGGAAAATCAATAGACCGGTGGTTATAGATGAACACTGTCATTAATATAATATAACCATAAATGTTTTGTAATGTATTAATAAAAATTATGTAAAAAAACCCCAACATAAAATAGCCCTTGTTTTACTAATGTAGTCTTTGTTACAAACTGTCTACATCTCTTTCCAATTATTGTTGATGCTCTTGCAGCACAGGAGTGCTCAGGGTGGAGTAGCAATAGGAGACTTTGAAGCAGGTCAGTTGAGTTCACTGAAGGTTGAGGTGTTACTCACCCCCACCTAACCTGTAGGTATAGGTTGGGGGTGAGTACATAGGAAAATATGGATCATGTTGTGAAAACAGCGTGCTTACATTGCCTGCTAGGGGCACATTCCAGTTTTAAAACTGGTGAGCATATTTAACCAAAAAACCTAGACAAGAGATGTTCTGAAACCTGCCCCCAATGAAACAGAACGAGCCCAAGATTTAAAAAGAAAAATATCAAGTAGACTGGAAGAAAAATACAGCACACCAGCCCTTTAATAACTCTTTTGTAATTCTCTCCACGACTCAAGATTCAGAGGCAACGGAGGAGATACATTGGATGAGACGTGGGCTGAGATTGTTTCAGCTGACGGGTTTGGGGGGTGGCAGATTTAGTGGTGCTGGGGCTGGTGCTGCTGTGACTGCGGGTGAGGACTTGGGTGATGGTGCCAGTGAGCCAACCCCTGTCAAGAGGAGGAATCTGGATCTCTCCTAAAAAAATGAAAATCTGTAAGCACTGCCCCTGTACCCATCAGAGTGTGTACTGATACTGAACTAACACGCTATCTGCTGGAACAGCCGATTGACTCTACGGCTGATCTACTAGCATGGTGGAGAGACAATCAAACGCGCTTTCCACTGATGTCAAAATTGGTACTGAAATACATGTCTATTTGTGCTACAAGCATCACATCAGGGCAAATTTTCAGCTCTGCAGGGAACATTGTTACCCTTGTCCAGTCTTCGCTAAAGTCAAACAAAGTAATGCTGGTGTTCCTGGCACAGAATTTAGAAGTACAAGAAGAGTAGCTTGTACTTTGCAAAAGACATGGGACATGTGCAATTAGGCCTATAGGCACACTGTTAAAATGCTTTCCTTAGTTTGATTGCATAATGTTAATATTTTTACTCTTCAATACTCTCCAAAAACACATTTCCTGCGAACCAAGGGATGCATATAATCTCTATAGACTCTACTGCAACTTATTCATATTTTTTAGTTAAGTTTCCTGAAATAATCTGCATTCACTGATTATAAAAAAATCTATCAAATTTCAATCAAAAATGTATAAAGCCCTTTTTACAACAGCAGTTGTCACAAAGTGCTTTTACAAAACTCCCAGCCAGAAACCCCAAGCAGCAAACAACAACAGTGTTGAATTTCAGTGGCTAGGAAACACTCCCTAAGAAGGCCGAAATTTAGGAAGAAACCTAGAGAGGAACTAGGCTCAGAGGGGTGACCAGTCCTCTTCTGGCTGTGCCAGGTAAATTTTAAAAGTACAAGTTGTAAAAAAGATAGATGACTTAGTTTTCCTAGGGCATCTATACATTCCAAGAAAAAGAATAAAACACTAGATAGACTTGTCTCAGTTTGCATAATCATTTCGAAAGCGTTTGAATTTACCCTGGCATGTGTGAGATGTAAGACACAGGATTGTCAGCATCAATCAGCATCAATTTTAACAACTTTGTTGATTCAAACCCTTCAAAAGATAAGTTGAGTTTATGCTGATCCCCAATGAGTTTCAGTGTAATTAACTACACCCCAAAGTACTCTAGTAAAATTGTTTACTGTCTGGGCTTTCTGTAATACAATGCACATTGCCACTGCTTGCTTGCTTTTAAATAGGCCTAAATAAATAGGTCTTCTTTTAAAAAGATTGTCGTCTCTGAATTTTCATGAATAATTCAACAGTTATTGACACACGTTGAGGCATAATCAGCTAATCTAGTGTCAAATAGAAAAAGCCCCGTTTAATCCCCCAACCTGGCATGGTAATTTGATATGAAATATTTTCCTTTTTAATAGACTAATCAACTCTGATCAATAGGCCATGAACAAGCTGCATGTATTTCTTTCAAATTTCAAACATATGAATTCCATTTTCAGTGTCTTTCTTTCATCATTTCCGTGTTGAGTCATTATGTTATAATAAGCCAATACTTTTTGAAAGCCAAAGGTAGGCCAATCACTTAAAAAAAAAAAAATATATATATATATATATATATATATATATATATACAGTGGATATAAAAAGTTTACACACCCCTGTTAAAATTCCAGGTTCTTGTGATGTAAAAGAATGAGACAAAGATAAATCATGTCAGAACTTTTTCCACCTTTAATGTGACTTATAACATGAACAATTCAATTGAAAAACAAACTGAAATCTTTGAGGGGGAAAAATAAAAAATAAAAAACTCACAATAACCTGGTTGCATAAGTGTGCACACCCTTAAACTAATACTTTGTTGAAGCACCTTTTGATTTTATTACAGCACTCAGTCTTTTTGGGTAGGAGTCTATTAGCTTGGCACATCTTGACGTGGCAATATTTGCCCACTCTTCTTTGCAAAAGCGCTCCAAATCTGTCAGATTGCGAGGACATCTCCTGTGCACCCCACAGATGTTCAATTGCATTCAGGTCTGGGCTCTGGCTGGGCCATTCCAAAATGTTAATCTTCTTCTGGTAAAGCCATGCTTTTGTGGATTTGGTTGTGTGCTTTGGAAACATTGTCATGCTGAAAGGCGAACTTCATTTTCAGCTTTCTAAAGGATGCCTGAGGGTTTGTGCCAAAATTGCCTGGTATTTGGAACTATTCATAATTCCCTCTACCCTGAATAAGGCCCCGGTTCCAGCTGAAGAAAAACAGCCCCAAAGCATGATGCTGCCACCACCATGCTTCACTGTGCGTATGGTGTTCTTTGGGTGATGTGCAGTATTGTTTTTGCGCCAAACATACCTTTTGGAATTATGGCCAAAAATTTCAACCTTGGTTTCATCAGACCATAACACATTGTCCCACGTGCTTTTGGGAGACTTGGTGTCTGTTTTTGCTAACTTCAGCCGGGCTTGGATGTAAGAAAAGGATTCCGTCTTGCCACCCTACCCCATAGCCCATTGGTATGAAAAATACTGGAGATTGTTGTCACATGTAGCACACAGCCAGTACTTGCCAGAAATTCCTGCAGTTACTTTAATGTTGCTGTAGGCCTCTTGGAAGCCTCCCTGACCAGTTTTCTTCTCGTCTTTTCATCAATTTTGGAGGGACGTCCAGTTCTTGTAATGTCTCTGTTGTGCCATATTTTCTCCACTTGATGATGACTGTCTTCACTGTGTTACATGGTATATTTAATGCTTTGGAAATTAATTTGTACCCTTCTCCTGACTGATATCTTTCAACAATGAGATCCCTCTGATGCTTTGGAAGCTCTCTGCAGACCATGGCTTTTGCTCTGAGATGCAACTAAGAAAATGTCAGGAAAATCCTACTAGAACAGCTGAACTTTATTAGTGATTAATCAGAGCCACTTTCAATGATGGCAGTTGTGCAATGACTTCTATTTAACATGAGTTTGAATGTGATTGGTTAATTCTGAACACAGCCACATCCCAAGTTATAAGAGGGTGTGCACACTTATGCATCAGGTTATTGTCAGGTTTTTAATTTTCATTTTTCCCCCTCAAAGATTTCAGTTTGTTTTTCAATTGAATTGTTCACGTTGTAGGTCACATTAAAAGTGGAAAAAGTTCTGACATGATTTATCTTTGTCTCATTCTTTTACATCACAAAAACCTGGCATTTTAACAGGGGTGTGTAGACTTTATATCCACTGTATGCATTATTGTCAAGCTTCGACATTATATGTAAAGGCCTGTTGACCAGCGTTTGTGACATATTTAATACTGGAATATTTTATTAAACGCTATGAAACCTATCTGAATTGGTTTATTGCTCGGATGTCAATGAAATATTTTTAGAAATATAACTCAATAATCCTACTAGCAATTGTATGTAGATGGGATTGTCAAGTGACCAAATTCTCACTCAGTCATTTACTGTACCCTGAAATTTCAAGACTGTCAAAGCCTTACCTACATCAAACAGACCCATATAGGTAAAGATATAGATATATACACATCACAGACCCACATCACACCGTGCCTTTTCCTACACTGGACCTGACCTCTGGAACTCCCTTCCTGACAGCCTCAGGACTGCACAGACAGTCATGGCTTTTAAATCAGGCCTTAAGACACATCTCTACTGGTTGACCTACCCTTCCCTTTAATCAAATTATACTGTACATTATGATATAATAATACATGTTATTATTTTAGTCTACTGTATTATAATGATAGTTTCATGCATATATTCTGTGTATATATTTTATATCAATCTGATAATTATTTTATTTATTATTATTTTCTTATTTCTTATTTTCACAGACTTATGTATACAACACAGACCAATACATAAATCACACAGACGCATATATACGTCACAGACAAACATTACAGACCTACAGATAACTCGTACAAACCCATATACACATATTACACATTAAACAGGGGCTAAGGGATGTTTGTCCGAGGTTTAGTGCTCTAATTAATAATATTTCACTACATGGATTCCATTAGAGACTTGGTGCCTCTGTGTCTGGCAATGTTAAAGGAGAATTTTAATATTTAGGAAGAACATCAATTTTTTTCTATATAAAGCTCATAAAATAGAACAATTGTTCTAAAAATAACGGTCACTAACGCCAAATGGATTCTGTCTAGAGTACCCCTGAAGTAACCCCTCATGAGCATTTTACCAGTAAGCTATGGTTTATAGTTTATGGTCTCATTAGTCTTTTCAAGTACCCCCTGAGGACAGCCCAAGTAGCCCCAGGGGACCTAGTACCCCTAGTTGGGATCCATTGTTATAAAAGGATCCAGACACTTTAGTTGTAATTTCACTTTAGAAAAACGTAAGCGATTGGCTTGCCAAATCATGGCCTCCCAAAAACTACCCAATATGTCATTTTACAAACAGCAGTGCTCTGAGTGATGTAACGCAAGGTCTTTCGATGTTGTGCACAAAAAATTATGTAATTCCGAACGTTTGTGGAATTTCATTTTGTTAAACTCTAGCAATAATTCCCTGTGTGCTAGCATTCACATTTCTAAAAAAAAAAATATTTCCATAAAAGTAAAATTTAGTCAAATTCTCCTTCAGCTGTTTGAAAACTGTTCCTCGTTACACAGTAACATTACGATTAGACGATTACGGCCGCCATGGAAGAAGAGAAACATACCTATGTATGTCTGAAAAAGACATGAGCAGCTGCAGTGTAATTCAAGAGTCAGATTTTAATTGTTTCCCCTGTGTCTGTACACTTGATTACAGCTAGCGACCTTATAGGCCATGAGAGGAATTCAGTCTGGGTCTAATACAGTCTGCAAATGTAATATGGATTCAATGCCTTCGGAATCTATTTCGGTGGTACTGTCTCGTCCGTAACACGGGTATATTGTTGGATATGAGAAGACCCAAATGCCCTGTCAAAATACTGTGTCCACACAAATACATACTGGTGCATAGCCTACAAATGATTGCACATCACAGAAACAGAATTACTACAACGGAAAAAGCCCCTCAAGCCATGGCAATTATATTTCTATGATACGCACAGTGGGCACATTACCCCTCCCTAGTGCAGTTACACATTGAACCTATCTGAGCCACGTTTTCTTTTTTAAAGGCTGAATTAATCAGCCAGAATGAATACATTGAATGGGATTAAGTCGAGGCCCGTGTGTGTGTGTGTGTGTGTGTGTACATACTGTGTATAGGTTGGAAGGAGGGAGGATGCCACTCAAATGCATCCTATTTAGCAGGAAGCTCCATGTCAAGTCTTCATTGGACTGATGGCAGGCTTTGTCCGTGTCCAAAGTAACGGCCTTTTTTCTGCTAAGACCACTACTTTTGACCTGGGCACATAGTGTCCACAGGGCTCTGGCCCAAAGTAGTGCACCAGCTAGGGAATATGGTGCCATTTGGGCATCAGGCTTTCACTAACTTAGCTTACTCTAAGCTCCTTAAAAGCTGCCTGGTCCCCAGGGATCAAGGCTATAGCAGGGTGGAGGTAGGAGTCACTATGACTGACTGACTCAGGGTTGCTTATCTACACCAATTAGACCTGGAATTATACTGTAACTGTTCAGTATTACACAACTGTCTCTATCCAGGACTGGTCAGATAGACACTGATTGCCACATATCTATGGCAGAACAGTCCCATACACAGTGAATGATTGGCTGGCTGACTGGCCGACTGAACGAATGGCTGGCAGACTGAATGACTGGCTGGCTGACTGAATGACTGGCTGGCTGACTGAATGACTGGCTGGCAAACTGAAATTACTTGTAAGCTGACTGACTGACTTACTGGCAGAATGAATGACTGGCTGGCAGACTGAATGACTGGCTAACGGACTGGCTGGCCGACTGACTAGTTGACTGAGTGGCTGAAAGCTTTAACCATGCTAATATAGCCCTGGTGTAGTTTAACTATAGCCCTGGGTGTACATCCCTTACACTCACTCTGTGACTTGGAACTCCCCTTGAACGGAGTGACTGTAGAAAACCCACTCTACATTTACATCCAAAAATAAATACTTTTACTGACACCTATTAACAGTAGTCTCACTCTAGTCTATATTTAAATAGATATTTATTTTTGCTGGATAACAACAGGCACCAGGAATTTAAAAATGTCAAAGAAATAACAATACATTTCATTTCTGAGGCCAACATCTCTAATTTGATTTGAAATTATAATGCTCATTATACAAAACCTTGATGTATATACATGGATGTTTAAGACACCATCCAGACAGACTATCAACCATGAAATATGCCAAGAGACATGTTTTCTCCTTAAAACTCCAATTCAGACCTGGTTAAAAACTGTTATAACACAATACTCTTTGCTATGTATTTGGGAAAGTTCAGTTAAACAGCTGAAACAAAATCAGTTTGAGTTTTCGAAGGAAGAAAAAACTGTCAACAAAAAGATATTTAAAAAAAAAGTTGAGCAACAAGCAAATGTTTAAAGTTACTGCAAAATAATATCATTACCTTTTCAATTTTGGATTATATAGCTGAAAAAACAAAAATGAACTTAACTACAGAGATATTCATCACTTTTGACTTTACAAAGATTGAATGACTATAGGTACTTTCACTTGTTACCCTTTTGGCAAGTGATTTCTCTGCTAAATGATGTGATGACACAGGTTTAAAATGCCATTATCACATTACGCTCATAATCTAAGAGATGTTTAGAACTTCTAGTGTGTAACTATATAGTAGTAAACTGTGTGCACTGCAAACATATCTCAGGGGTTGGACATAACCCGGTGCTGTGGCACACATTTTGGGAAATTAGGTCCTATTCCTGACACACGTAGAAATTAGCAAAATGTAATTTTGCTAATTACAAAAAAGTTTAAAAAAAAGTTTGTAATTTTTTCTTTTATTTACAAAAAAGTTTTTTTTGTGTTTTTTTTTTTATTTACAAAAAAGTTTCTTTACTGTTTTGAGAAATCAGTAAAGGATGATGCTGGTGAAGTTACAACTCACAAATTCCGAGACAATATCTTAACTAAAGTTAACACTGTGGTAACTGACAACGCCAGTAACAGGGTAACTGCCTGTGCTAATTTTGATAACAACACATCCTCTGAAGAAGGGGATAAGGATGGTGCAGCCTGGAACTTCCACGGACCGTTATAAAGTTCTCTCACTGAGCATGATAGATGCTATTCTCACACACTACAGCTCACCATTAAAGATGTCCTTCAACCTGCAGATTTCCAAAGCCAAGTGTCTTCCACTACTGGAAGTCAACGTTTGCACAGGATATCCCTGGAGGGGAGAATTGTCTACAACCAGCTGCTATCAAAAGTTGTAACTCTCAATTAATAAATTATCTTAATGCGGTTGACGCAAAGCTGACTAAATGTCTCATCACATGCATTATAATGCAAAGCCTGGCAAATACCTGGAAAAAGCACTTGACAAATGCTTGACTGTTGATGAGTTAAATAACAACTACCAGAATGCTGCATTCTTTAAAACTTGCTATGAGTGGATGCAATGCCGCCCAGAGGGCTGCCCTTATTGCAGACAACAATGGAATAGCCAAAATGTTTACAATCTCAACACAGGATGTCCCACACAGAGAAACACCATTAACAAAGAAAAGCTGATTGGACACACTTTGTTTTGATTAAATAACTAATAGATGGATTGAGTATAACCTCAACACAATCTGCTGTATCCTCCCCCAACTACAGATCCTCTGAAATTCTGTATTTCTGTAAATACACAGTCGTACATAGCCAACACTAACCTGAACGTCCCAGTTTCCTCCGCCGCTGTTGATCAACCTTTTAGTGTTAGAGGCCATGACTTCAAACCAGATCACTGCTCAAAATCTGTCAAGCCTTGTTGAAGGTGATGTTTTTTTAATTTAACATGGCATTATGTCCCTTTTTCATGAGACACTATTGTAAGGTATTGGCTGCATGTTGTGAATAAAGTTAAACAAGACCAATACGCAGCTATGTGTTATATTTGTTATTGTAGGTGGATCAACTATTTTCAAATTCATGCCAAATAATTCAATTAAATTTGAAAACACTGTCTCTGAAATTCTTTTAATAATATAATAATTAATAATAATAATTTTCCAGTTTATTGTGTGACAATATGAAATGAAATGGATTTCATTACTGTTTTTTGCCACTGATCAATGGCAAAGTAAAAAATAACATCTGCAATTATTCTAAATGAATTATAAACACAAACCAGAAAATAATGTAAAAAATACCAGAAAACATTGCATAAATACACCTTTCGCAGCAATTACAGCCACAAGTCTATTGTAATAAGTCTCTAACGGCTTTGCACATCTGGACACAGTAATTGTTTCCATTCTTAATTGCAAAATGGCTCAAGCTCAGTCAAATATGATCGGACCTACACTGAAGAGCAATTTTCATTTTTTTCCCATATTCTCAATTTGATTGAGGTCTGGTAGGTCCATTGACCTTCTTGCCTTTGGCTATTTGTTTGGAGTCATTTTCCTGCAGGAAGAAAAATCTTCTCGAAGGTCCTGGGTCTCTAGCAGACTTTACTTTCAGGATGTCTAGCAGGTTTACTTTCAGGATGTCTCTGTACTTCGCTGTGTCCATTTTGCCATCTAGCTTAACAAGCTTTCAGGGTCCTGATGCGGAGAACCATCCCCATAGCAAGATGCTGCCACTGCCATGCTTGCGCCAATCATAGCATGTTGAGGGTTGAAGCCAAACGCTGTATTTTGTCTATTTGTCCCATCAGACCATATAATCTTCTTCCCCTCGGCCTCAGAGTATCCCACAAGCCTTCACGTTTTTTTCAACAATGGCTTTCTTTTTGCCACTCTACCATGAAGGTCACTTTTGTGAAGTACTTGGGCAATTCTAGTGTGCACAGTCTCCCAGCTCAGATGTGAAAAACTGTTACTCCTTTAGAATTGCCCTAGGCTTCTTGGTGGCCTTCACGACTAGTGCCCTTCTCACCATACTCAAGTTTGTTAGGGCGGCCTGTTCTACACAGGTTCACAGTTGTGCCACATTCTATCAGTTTCTTAATAATGGACTGGACTAGGGGTATATTCAATGCCTTGGAAATGTTCTTATAACCTACTCCTGCTTGGTGTTTTTAAACAAGTTTATTCAGGATTTGCTTTGACTGTTCCTTCATCTTTATTACATAGTTTTGGATAGGAATTGCAATAACCACCTGTGGGACCTACCAGAGACAGGTGTATTTAACCTGAAGTCATGTAAAACACCTTAAATGCACACTCCAACCAATTACATGGACTCCAACCAATCACATGACTTCTAAAGACAATTGTTTGCACCACAGGTCTTTCTGGTATGTCATAACAAAGGAAGTGAAAACATATGCAATCAATTATTTCCTGCTATATACAGCTCCAGAAAAAATTAAGAGACCACTGCACCTTTTTCTAAAAAAGTTGAAAAGGAAAGGAAAGAAATTTTGGAAAGGAAAGAAAAAGTTGCAGTGGTCTCTTAATTTTTTCTGGAGCTGTATTTGTAATTAATCTGCAACAGTTTGCATATTTTATTTTTTTGCTAACATTAGAAACTTTTTTTGTGTTGATCAGTGGCAAACACTAAAAACTCTTAATTAAATCCAATTTGATTTCATGTTGTCACATCATAAAATGTGGAAAGGTCCATGGGGGGTGAATAGCTTTGAAAGACAGAATATTTAATTTCTTCAAAAACAATAAAGATATTTGAAACTTTCATCTGTTATTTTTATGCCCAGTTTTTAGTTTGGTAAACTAACTTCAAACCTGTAGCTTGTTAATGCTAATCAAAGCAAGAGGCAATAACATTATAATCAAGAAGCAGTGAAGTGCCTGATGAAGCACCCTTCATATCCCAGCCATGCACTGTTTATTTGCCTGGCACTAGTCACACAGAGACTGTATCAATGCATAGGCTCTTACAATAAGAGGCTTGGAGAAAGTTTCTATATGCAAGCCAACACACTGCTGAACATGTCTGACCACATACACTGGCTTAACTGGGCACATTCATCCATACAGTCAAAAATAGGTATGCACACACATTTACATATGTATTTAAACACTACGATTATTAGGACCGATATTTTATCATTTTTACTATTATTTTTCATCTGTATTTTTGTTATATGTAATTTTTATCAAATGTGTATTTACTTATCTAGCATTGTTGCTTAGGGACCTGCAAGTAAGAATTCCTTTTTCTGTGTGCATTATGTCACATAACGTAATAATGTGTTGTGTGCTCACTGCATTGCCAATTTCTTTTAGTGAAATTAGGAGCAGACTACAATGAGCAATGAACAATAGGTAACACAGCTATTTAAAAAACACTGCTAAAAAAATTAAGGGAACACGTAATCATCACAGTATAACACCAAGTCAACTAAACTTCAGGGATATCAATCTGTCCAGTTAGGAAACATAAGCGATTGTGAATCAATGTCACCTGATTTGGTGCAAATGAAAGTGACAACAAGTGCACTGGAGAGGCAACAGCAAGACAACCCCCAAAAAGGAAATGGTTTTGCAGGTGGTGGTCACAGGCACTTGCTCTCTCCTTATCCTTCATGACTGATTCTTCTCTAGTTTTGCATTTTGCAAGTGTCCTTGTCACTAATGGTAGCATGAGGCGGTACCTGCAGCCCATTCAGGTTGCACAGGCAGTCCTGCTTCTCCAGGATGGCACATCCATACGTGCCATCGCAAGAAGGTTTGCTGTGCCTCCCAGTACAGTCTCAAGAGCATGGAGGAGATACCAGAAAACAGGCCGTTACACAAGGAAAGCTGGACTAGGCCGTAGAAGGGCATCAACCCAGCAGCAGGACCAGTATCTGCTCCTTTGTGCGAGGAGGAACAGGAGCAGCACTGACAGAGCCCTACAAAATAATCTACAGCGGGTTGTTGAAACTGTCAGAAACAGACTCCATGAGGGTGGCATGAGGGCCCGACGTCCTCTAGTGGGACCTGTGCTCACAGCCCAGCACCGTGCAGCTCGACTGGCAATCGCCAGAGAACACAAATCCTCAGACTCATTGTCAGACCTTATGCTGGTGCAGTGGGCCCTGGGTTCCTCCTGGTGCAGGACAATGCTCAGCCTCATGTGGCCAGAGTGTGTAGGCAGTTCCTGGATGATGAAGGCATTGATGCCATTGACTGGCACTCGTGTTCCCCAAACCTGAATCCAATTGAGAACCTCTGGGACGTTATGTATCGGTGCATCAGCCGTCACCAAGTAGCGCCACAGACTGTCCAGGAGCTCACTGATGCACTTTAACTGAATTATTGCACTTTAACTGACATTTCAAAGCAGCATATTTTTAACGATGGGGACAGAGTTTAACGTTTCATTAAAATAATAAAATTACATATTTATATATTCAGTTTTAATGTGCTAGATATTGTAGTCATTTTTTTTGAGGCAAGTTTACAACTATAATTTCAAGTTTACCAATGTTTTATACATTAAACCTCTCAGTTGTTAATTCAGTTTATACATGCAGATGATTAAAGATACTGTTATTTAACAAGCCAGAAAAAGTAGAACAAAGATAACACAAATCTTCGTTCCCACCAGGAGTGCACAGTGGTTCAGAGACATCGGTCTTATTAGCTAGCATCCAGAAATAATCTATGAAAAGAGTCATCTCTGATATAACAACTTTTTGAAATCTTTAGACAAGCCAATGTAAATAAATGGGCTTGCCTAGGTTATTCTACAAATGGACCAAAGACTGAAAGCACAATATTAAACAAAAATAGCCAGCAGCAAGGAAGGAGGTGGCGACAGGCTGAAGCAGGGGGCAGGCAGAGAGAACAGTGTGCATAATACTGTAAACTTGCTAATCAGCCTCACACATTTACCAAAGTAGCTTAAAGTTCCTAACTTGATTTAAATTACTTAATGTCCCTCAGGCCTTCAAAGGCTATGCTCTAGTTAGGCTATAACATCACAGAAGAATATAGGGAGAGAATAGGAAAATTGCACCTTGTCTTACAAGGCGCTGTCAAGGGTGGCCGGGTAGAATAGTGGTTAAGAGTGTTGAGCCATTAAATGAAAGGGTGCTGGTTCTAATCCCCAAGCTGACAATGTGAAACACCCTGTCCCTGAGCAAGACCATTAACCCAGACTGCTTCCAGATTGTAGCTGTAAATTATATTAGCCAAACTGTGTAAGCAGAGCTAGCCAAAAAGAGCTAATGTCTCTTACTGAGTGCCTGACCAACTACCCATTGTTAAATAGCATAGCGGTTAGAGAGGTGGACTGCCATTTGTGCGACCGGTCTTTGATCCTCGCCTCCGACAGAACAAAGTATGCATTAGGATTTGTTCAGGATAGACAAAAACTTTGCTGGCTGCAAGCTTCAGTAGCTATGTTACAGTAAGCCTAATATAAAACCGTTTATGGTTATATTGCGACTATTTCTGGTAGGTTTTCGAAGTACGCATCCGTGCATGCTTTTTGGGGTAATATAGAGCACAACTCCTTGTGCAGTAAAAGAGGATGGGTTTCCATGATTCTCGTCTTTTCACTTGATGAAAAAGTCAGTTATCGTCACCTATTCTGATAGTTATTGCATCAGTGCCATTCACGAATGAAAGAAAAATGAATGTTGATGTGCCATGAAATGAAATAGCTTTGGCAGGGTAAAGTTTGTCTTTGGTCTAGCTAGCAATTGCTCAATTCTTATGACTATTTCAAGTAGTAAGTAGATACTAGTAAGCCTATTACTGGCTAATAAGCTGTTAAAATGGCCAGTGGCAAAAGCCTTACAGTTCATAGATGCTATTTGTGGTAGAAGTAAACTTAATAAGAAACAGTAGTCAATTTAACACAATGCTTAATGGTGTCTAACTAAATATTCAAACTTCGGGTGATGTTAATGCGTGACAAAATGATCTAATGTTGAGACGCAATTTTATGACAAGGTAGTATGTCCCAATCGGTCCGTACAGTAATCTCTTTCTAATATAACGCGTTGAATGTAGTGTATCAACCCTGTTATACCTGTTGTTGGTTTGGATGCTAGCTAATGTAGAGAACTAGTTTTGAGTTTCGACTAATTGGTTTGACAATGCTGAACACTCTGCACATATACAGGTGCTGGTCATAAAATGAGAATATCATCAAAAAGTTGATTTATTTCAGTAATTCCATTCAAAAAGTGAAACTTGTATAATGTATACATTCATTCCACACAGACTGATATATTTCAAGTGTTTATTTCTTTTAATTTTGATGATTATAACTGACAACTAATGAAAATCCCAAATTCAGTATCTCAGAAAATTAGAATATTACTTAAGACCAATACAA
>JACXGI010017477.1:0-14452 GCA_016801175.1 Esox masquinongy
GAGTACAAAGACAAGTGTGTCTTGCCTACAGTCAAGCATGGTAGTGGGAGTGTCATGGACTGGGGCTGCATGAGTGCTGCCGGCACTGGGGAGCTACAGTTCATTGAGGGAACCATGAATGCCAACATGTACTGAGACATACTGAAGCAGAGCATGATCCCCTCCCTTCGGAGACTGGGCCCCAAACACACCTCCAAGACGACCACTGCCTTGCTAAAGAAGCTGAGGGTAAAGGTGATGGACTGGCTAAGCATGTCTCCAGACCTAAACCCTATTGAGCATCTGTGGGGCATCCTCAAACGGAAGGTGGAGGAGCGCAAGGTCTCTAACATACACCAGCTCCGTGATTTCGTCATGAGGAGTGAAAGAAGACTCTAGTGGCAACCTGTGAAGCTCTGGTGAACTCCATGCCCAAGAGGGTTAAGGCAGTGCTGGAAAATAATGGTGGCCACACAAAATATTGACACTTTGGGCCCAATTTGGACATTTTCACTTAGGGGTGTACTCACTTTTGTTGCCAGCGGTTTAGACATTAATGGCTGTGTGTTGATTTATTTTGAGGGGACAGCAAATTTACACTGTTATACAAGCTGTACACTCACTACTTTACATTGTAGCAAAGTGTCATTTTTACAGTGTTGTCACATGAAAAGATATAATCAAATATTTTCAAAAATGTGAGGGGTGTACTCACTTTTGTGAGATACTGTGTATATATACATACAGCTTTTATTGTTTTTGTGTAATATATATATATTACACAAAAACAATGAAATAATATATAATAAAAAAGGGGAAGACTACAGTAACCAATGAAAAATATTAACAATGGAGCCTGATTAGACTGGCCATGGGGTTAAAGAGCACATTGATCAAAGTCCCGCTACAGGCAGATACTATCATGTAGAAATATAACCAATCAGTCAGCAGGAAAAACAGTTAAGCCATTAAAATAGGAGACAAATGGTTGCCACTCTTTCAGAAAGTGCTCGATAGTCCCTCGAAGTGTAAACTTTTCAAAGTGCAAAAATGACATCACATCATTCAGCCAGGCAGAGAGGGGGAGGAGTAGGCGATTTCCAGGTTAGGAGTATTCGTTTGCCTGGCTAGAAGTGTTGCAAAAGCAATCATGTCAAGCTCGTTGGAATTACAAGCAAGGGGCTGGTTCCCCCGAAAATGGCCACTAACGGGGAAGGCTGCAAACTGGTATTTAAGAATTTTGAGAATACATTGAAAATCGAAGACCAGTATGTTCCAAGCGGTGAGCAAGACCAGAACATATGTGCGAGATTCGCCTGTAGACTGCCACAACGATCACATTTGGGGTCGGAATCAGGGTACATTTCATGCAGTTTATATTTACTGAAGTGGGCTCTGTGCACCACGTTTAATTGGATCAAACCATTTCTCACCAGTCCTCCGCCAGTTCCATTCCCAGTTCCCCCTCTCACTTCGACTTGGAGTCTGTTGTTGTTCAAAGACATGGTGTGTCGATACATTTCAGAAAAAAAGCCCCTTCTGAGTAGGAGACAGCTTAAAAAGGCTCTCCCAAAGTGATTCTTGAGGGGCCTAGGAAAGGAATCAAACTTTTTACGTACGAAGTGACGGACCTGAAGATAACAGAACAAATCTGAACGTGGCAGACTGAATTTAAGACAAAGAGTCAAAGCTAGAAAAAATATCCCCATCATACAGGTCTTTAAAACGATCGATACCCAATCTGCTCCAGAGAATTGAGTCCAAGGTTTAGTCCAAAATGGAGGGAGTAAATAAGTTGTTTTTGCTAAAATGCCCCAGTCTCAACGGTGAGGAAAACTTAAAATGATGGCAGAACTGTATCCATATCTTTAAAGTGGACAGCACCAAAGGGTTTAAAGAGTGGGAAGGTGGTCTCAGGGGACTACATAGACTATTTTACGTAAATCCATGCCACCCGATTTCATATGATATGTTACGTTACATTAGGTTACATTACAATGAGCTACCAAAACATAAAATACATTACGAATTGGCTAAAATGTAACATATCTTACGAACGCTATTACAATGTATAATAAGTTACGAACGCTATTACAATGTATAATATGTTACAAACACTAATAAAACGTATAATATGATACGAACGCCAGACAAACTTATCATATTTTACGAATGGTATGAAAAGGTATCATTCATTACGAATTTACACAAAGTGAATGAGATGTGTTTCAAACTGGCAATATTTGAGTCTGAAGGCAGGTACCCTACCCACTGCTCCACACAGGATGTCAGGGGATGAGTAATGGCCTTACCAAGGTCGCTACAATATGTAATAAATGCATTTTAATGTTACATTTAGGGTTAAGGTTAGATATCACAGCACTGGGGTTAAGGTTAGATTCAGGTTTGGTTAGGGTTAGGTATCACAGCATTGGGGTTAAGGTTAGGGTTAAGGTTTGGGTTAGAAAGAAAATCACTTATAACATATTGATATTGTAACACCACTACTCGCCTCCTCAAACAGGATGTTCCTGTTTGGAGCTGTGGGTAGAGCACCCATCTGAGTAGCGGAAGGACCAGGGTTCAAAACATGACCTACCATTTTTTTTCTGGATTGATACTCTAACGTTACTTTACCAAATGTAATATTTCTAACAAATTCGTCTGTCAAAGATTTATGTAAAATAGTCTGCGTAGTCCCCTGAGACCAGGTTGGGGAGGGGGACACAGGGAGGAAGGAATAACCAGTGCAGACAGAGAGGATGAACGGCATGATTGCGCCTCTAGGCTACACCAGGTAGTTTCAGTGTTCTTTAACCAGTAAATAAGTTTGTGTATGTTGACAGCCAAGTAATATTGTATAACATTAGGGAGTGTGAGACCCCCACAGTTCCTCAGCCTCTGCAAGATAGCTTTACTGATTCTAAGAACCTTACCCCCCCAAATAAAAATAGTAATTGCCTGATCCTATATGTGAAAATAAGACTGTTAGAAATAGAGAAATGCATTGAAAAACTTCCAGAAATTTGGGTAAGATGTTCATTTTAACGCATTGTACTCTTCCTGAGAGTGAAAAAGACTTGCTCCAACGCTGAAAGTCTATTTTCATGTTAGTTATTAGTGGAACAAAGTGTGTCTCAAAAAGGGAGGGTAGTGTGCGGGTAATCTTGATACCCAGATATTTAAAGCCCGGCTTAGACAGACGAAAAGGAATTGAAGATGGTTTGATTTTTTGATTCAAAGTATTGATTGGGAAACATTCACTTTTCTTATGTTTTTGTACCCTGAAATTGAACCAAATTTCCTTAGGATAGATTTAATTGGGGGAATAGAAGACACCGGGTTTGTTATACACAGTTAGGTCTGGAAATATTTGGACACTGACACAATTTTCATAATTTTGGCTCTGTATTACACAACAATGGATTTGAAATCAAACAACCAAGATGCAATTGAAGTGCAGACTTTCAGCTTTAATTCAAGCGTTTGATCAAAAATATTGCATGAAACGTTTAGGAATTGCAACCATTTTCATACATAGTCCCTTTATTTCAGGGGAAATTTAACACAATCATGAATGAAATGTTCATTTTGAATACTTTGTCGAGAATCTTATGCAGGCAATGACTGAATGAAGTCTGGAATGCATGGACATCACCAAACGCTGGGTTTCCTCCTTTGTGATGCTTTGCCAGGCCTTTACTGCAGCTGTTTTCAGTTGTTGTTTGTTCGTGGGTCTTTCTGACTTATGTTTTGTCTCCAGCAAGTGAAATGCATGCTCGATCAGGTTGAGATCAGTTGATTAACCCGACCATTGCAGAACATTCCACTTCTTTGCCTTAAAAAACTCCTGGGTTGCTTTCGTAATATGTTTTGGGTCATTGTCCATCTGTAAAGTGAAGCGCCGTCCAATCAACTTTGCTGAATTTGGCTGAATCTGAGCAAACAATATATCCCTATACATTTCAGAATTAATCCAGCTGCTTCTGTCTTCTGTCACATCAATAAACACTAGTGTCCCAGTGCCATTGGAAGCCATGCATGGCCATGCCATCACACTGCCTCCACCGTGTTTACCAGATGATGTGGTATGCTTTGGATCATGAGCCGTTCCAAGCCTTCTCCATACTTTTTTCTTCCCATCATTCTGGTACAGGTTGAGCTTAGTTTCATCTGTCCAAAGTATGCTGTTCCAGTACTGGGCTGGCTTTTTTAGATGTCTAAAAAAGAAAGGTCTAATCTGGCCTTTCTATTCTTAAGCCTTATGAATGGTTTGCACCTTGTGGCAAACCCTCTGTATTTGCTCTCATGAAGTCTTCTCTTCATGGTAGACTTGGATAATGATATGCCTACCTCCTGGAGAGTGTTCTTCACTTGACTGGATGTTGTGAAGGGGTTTTTCTTTACCATGGAAAGGATCCTACAATCATTCACCACTGTTGTCATCCGTGGACATCCAGGCCTTTTTGTGTTGCAGAGCTCACCAGTGTGTTCTTTTTTTCTCAGAATGTACCAAACGTTTGATTTGGCCACTCCTGATGTTCCTGTTATCTCTCTGATGGATTTTTTTACAGCCTAAGGATGGCCTGTTTCACTTGCATTGAGAGCTCCTTTGACCGCATGTTGTGGATTCACAGCAACAGCTTCCAATTGCTAATGCCACACCTGGAATCACCTCCAGACCTTTTACCTGCTTAATTGATGAAGAAATAATGAAGGAATAGCCCACACCTGTCCATGAAACTGGGTTTGAGTCAGTTGTCCAATTTCTTTTGGTCCCTATTAATAGAGGGGGCTACATATTAAAGAGCTATAATTCCTATCCCTTCCTCCAATTTATATGTGAATACCCTCAAATTAAAGCTGAGAGACTGCACTTTAAGCCCATATTCATTATTTAACTGTAACTTGAATATGTTTTGGTAAACTGCCAAAATAACAAAACTTGTGTCAGTGTCCAATTATTTCCGGACCTAACTGTAGCAAAAGATCATCTGCATAAAGGGGTACCTTATGCTCAACACCATAGCGCGTGGTACACTAAAAATGGGGTGAGGCCTTTAGCGCTACAGAGAGCGGTTCAATTATTATGGCGAAGAGCAGTGGGGATAACGGGCATCCCTGGCATGTCCCCCTAGATATTGGACAATATGGGGAGTGTACAGAGTTAGTAGTGACACAGGCCAAGGGGGAGGAGTAGAGCAGCCTTATCCATGAAATAAGTGTGTCCCCAAACCCAAAATTCTGTAAAACTTTAAATAAGTACTCACACTCCACACAGTTGAAGGCCTTCTCTGCATCTAAGGAGACAATGGCTTCACGAGGGAGAGAAGAACTAGAAGTATGGACAACATCTAAGAGTCTTCGGATATTGGAAAATGTATGCCGGCCCCTGATGAAGCCAGTCTGATCCTCAGAAATCTGGCTTTCACTTTAGCATTAACTTGATACAAAGTCATCTGGCTATCACTTTAGCATTAACTTGATACACACTCTGTTGGGTCTTTGTCCTTTTTAAGTAAGAGTTAAATGGCTGCTGGACTGAGTGTACGGGGCAGGGATCCATCCTCCAATGACTCATTGAACATGTCTAATAGAAGTGGTGCCAGCTTGCCACAAAACCTTTTATAAAACTCTGACCTGCAGCCATCTGGGCCCGGCGCTTTACCACTTTGCATAGATTTAATAGCCTCCACAATCTCGCTTATTTGCAAAGGTCTGCCCAGTTAACTGGCCAACTCCGGGCCAATAATGGGGAACTCTAAATCACTAAGAAAATTGTCCATTCTGCTTCTACCAGAAGGAGGCTCAGATTCAGGGTCTGAAGCATTTTGTGCGTCAAGCTTAAGAATAGACTTGGTGAGATCTTGCAACCATTTTTTCTGATCGCTATTTCTGTGAGACGTATAAGAAATTTTTCACCCTGCAGAATAGCTTTTAACATCTCCCAGAATAGTGAATAAGATACACTGCTCAAAAGAATTAAGGGAACATGTTATCTTAACAGTATAACCCCAAGTCAATTAAACTTCTGCGATATCAATCTGTCCAGTTAGGAAGCATAAGCGATTGTAAAACAATGTCACCTGTTTTGGTGCAAATTAAAGTGACAACAGGTGCACTGGAGAGGCAAAAGCAAGACAACTCCCAAAAAGGGAATGGTTTTGCAGGTGGGGGTCATAGACAATTGCTCTCTCATTATCTTTTCTGACTGATTCTTGTCTAGTTTTGCATTTTGCTATTGTCCTTGTCACTACTGGTAGCATGAGGCGGTACCTGCAGCCCATTCAGGTAGCACAGGTAGTCCAGCTCCTCCAGGATCGCAAGAAGGTTTGCTGTGTCTCCCAGTACAGTCCAAAGAGCATGGAGGAGATACCAGGAGATGGGCCGTTACACGAGGAGAGCTGGACAGGGCCATAGAAGGGCATCAACCCAGCAGCAGGAACACTGCCAGAGACCTACAAAATTACCTCCAGTGGGCTACTGGTGTGCATGTTTCTGACCAAACTGTAAGAAACAGATTCCACAAGGGTGGCACGAGGGCCCAATGTCCTCTAGTGAGACCTTTGCTCACAGCCCAGCACTGTGCAGCTCGATTGGCATTCGCCAGAGAACACCAGAATTGGCAGGTCCGCCACTGGTGCCCGGGTTCTCTTCACAGATGAGAGCAGGTTTACACTGAGCACATGTGACAGACGTGAAAGAGTCTGGAGACACCATGGTGAATGTTATGCTGCCTGCAACATCATCCAGCTTGACCGGTTTGGCGGTGGATCAGTGATTGTCTGGGGAGGCATATCCTTGAAGGGTCGCACAGACCTCCATGTACTAGTAAATTTTGTTCATTGAGACCCGATGTGTGAATTTAAGTGTTCCCTTAATTTTTTTGAGCGGTGTATTTCATTTCAACAGAATGGTCCCTCATATTACCAGAGTTAATAGGTATAGAAGTCATCATTTAGATTGGAGTAAAAAGGGCTGGCATAAAGGCAAGGGTAGAAGCACTGGCGCTGCCAAGGGGTGGCCACGGCCATCCTGATACAATCGTTGGCCCCCCCTCCTGGGTCGCATTTGCATAATATGCTTCCGAGTATGCATAATATGCTTGCATCTGATATTATACATTAGGTACTATTCATTTAAAAGTGCATTAAGTAGGGTTTTTGTCATTGAAAAATGTGACGGGTAGCGACAATGCACCCAAACCTGTTCGAGGACAATCTGTAGCCAGTCGCCTTTGGCGAGGCGGGGCTTGGCTCCGTTTGTAAAACCTGCCGGCGATAAGGAGCCTTGAAAACTTTTTCAGACAGAAGCTACAATGCAGCTAGAGATGACAACAAAATAATAATTCCTCCGTTGCTTACAACAGTGTACACATCGAAAACTGCCAAGCGAAGAAAGATTTCGGATAGTAGAACTATTCGTAAAAGAGCTGGATAAAGCAAGGGCGAAAACAAGAATAAACTTTGGTTCAATAGGATTTCCAAGGTGGAAGAACTAATGACATGAAATGGATGGAGTTCGACTCTGATTTGTCGCTTTTTCTTCCGGACAGGTAAATTGATTTATTCACAATATTACAGTATGTACAAATTGTTTACCTTTGTATTTTAATAGCTAACTAGCCTGTTGGTAGCTCCCAGTGCTGCTAAGCTAACGCTAGCTTGGCTAATTACCCAATGAAAAAGGAGAAGTTGGACATGGAGTCAGCGTTTTCTTTCTACAGGCAAAAATATTGGTGCATTATTATACAGGTTGTTTAGCTTGATATTGTGTTACACTAGCCAGCTGTAGCATCCAGAACCAATAAGCTAACTTTGACTAGGCTACAGTTATGTAACTGGCTAGTCTTAACTTAACCCAGTTTACATAAAAAATACATATGTCTAAAGAAACATAGCTAACGTTTCTTACCCGTGTTGTTGCCATTGCATTTAGCTGGTTCTATTAATTTTCGGTTCGGTGTGTCTAAAAATTGCATCAGATCGCCTACATGCACGTTCATGTGATTAGGAAAGACATAGCCCACTGTCAATCACACTCAGGCGGGGGGAGTAGAGGGAAGAATTGGGGGAGCTGTTTCTCACATTTTAATTATTTTTAGAATGTTACCCAGTGCAGCTTTAAATCAATAATGTATAGTGTTCATAGTTGTTAATGTGAAAAAAATAACAAATGCATAGCCAGGCTGGCCTTACTTTGTCTCATCTTCTGTCCGGCAATCTGTCCAGCCTGGCTATGCATATATTTTCTTTCACATGAACTGTTATGAAAAATATACATTGAGTATGATTTTAAATTGCCTAACACATGTATATACAGATATATAACACATTGAAACAGGATTGTTGTGGAACTCAAAATGTTAACTGTTCCATATTATTCTATGCACATCAGATAATTAGTAACTTACTGTAAAATAAGTAACTTTGTAAGTATATCAGTATGCGATTCCTTAACTCTCATAGTGTTATTGTTTTCAACTAGCCTATATAATACGACAGTGTAATAGAATTCCTGAAATTTAGTTACGGCTTTTGGTTTTGGTGTGCCACCACAAGATTTTCAGTAACTCAATCTGGCCACCCCTATGGAAAATTTCTGGGGGCGCCGCTGGGTAGAAGAGACATAGACCAGTGTACAGCTGTGCTTACTGCATGAGAAATGCAAATCATCCCTTCTCTACCCAAAGACGCGGTCCTTATCCTGGTAGTAGTGGAAAAGCACGATGAATGGCCGGGGTTTGGTATTATTTCCTTCTGCTGTTTTTTCGCTCCCCAGTCTCTGTGCGCGGTCCAGTTGCAGCGGTGTAGGGAAGAACTCGGCTCCGAAAATGTCAATAAAGAATTGCGTCATAAACTTGACCGGGTCTGAGCCTTCCATCTTCTCCAGGATACCGACCACTCTCAAGTTGGACCGGCGTGAACGGTTTTCCAAATCATCTATCTTGTCAACTAGCACATCGTGATCACTTTTCAGAGCAACGTATGCCCTCACCAATACTACAACTCTGTTGCTGTTGTCACATAATCCAGACTGTATCTCAGTTATCCGCCAGACGTGTACGTTCATGGTGGATTGTACTGCGCGGAGGGATGTGTTCACAGAAGCCAGAGCTTTTTTAAGCAAAGAAGTGACGGTTGCAGCAAGGTCAGTGAGTAGAAAAAAGCGGAGGTTTGTGTATCCATCATTGGGCGGTCAACCGATGGCAATGTGGCCAATAGACCTACAGTGGATATAAAGTCTACACACCCCTCTTAAAATGCCAGGTTCTTGTGATGTAAAAGAATGAGACAAAGATAAATCATGACAGAACTTTTTCCACCTTTAATGTGACCTTTAATGTGGCAATATTCATAATTCATAATTCCCTCCACCCTGACTAAGGCCCCAGTTCCAGCTGAAGAAAAACAGCCCCAAAGCATGATGCTGCGACCACCATGCTTCACTGTGAGTATGGTGTCCATTGGGTGATGTGCAGTGTTGTTTTGTGCCAAACATACCTTTTGGAATTATGGCCAAAAAGTTCAACCTTGGTTTCATCAGGCTATAACACATGGCAGGTGTGTAATGACTTCTATTTAACATGAGTTTGAATGTGATTGGTTAATTCTGAACCCACATCCCCAGTTATAAGAGGGTGTGCACACTTATGCAACCAGGTTATTGTAAGGTTTTCATTTTTTCCCCTCAAAGATTTCAGTTTGTTTTTCAATTGAATTGTTCACATTATCGGTCACATTAAAAGTGGAAAAAGTTCTGACATGATTTATCTTTGTCTCATTCTTTTACATCACAAAACCTGGGATTTTAACAGGGGTTACATACCTGAAAAAAGAAACAACAACATCCATACATGAAATGGTGTCCTTCCCTAATTATGCAAACTTCTCTGTAAAATATAAATTTATGATGCAAAATGAAGGGACGTCAATAATCAGGCTAGCCCAGTGATGACATGTACAGTAGGTTGTGTAGTTGCTAGCTAGCATGTACAGTATTACCAAATCAAGAAATATGAAGTTCATAAATTACTAATGTTAATTCATATATCAATATAATTCTGTAAAACAATGGTATTGCCTTGTTAGTGGCCATATAAACTTAATATAAATGCCTTAACATTTGTGATTGATAAGGATTTTCATGGGACAATATCTTAACTCTTCCACATGAAGATTAGAAAGGGAAGAGGTAAGGGGGGGGGTTATTTATTAGGGGGTAAAAATACAAGTGTGCAACATTAAAAGGGACACTGACACCAACAAATGGAATGCGCACTAAAATCAAACTGGGAACTTATGTTTTTGTGTAATTATTTACAAATAATTTTAACACTTGTTACATGACCTGCAGAATGTTACCAATGTCAAGCATGTTACCCAGAAAACACTGAAAACGATCTGTGCAAATTTCCTGTAGATCGCGATTATCAGTTGTAGCCAGTTGAATTTTAATGGCAGGTAAACGCCTCAATATCTTCAACAGTCTCGTGCCTCCATGCAGACCATCTAATATTGTGAAACTTTCCAAGGTTCAAAAAGGCAATGCCATTTTCATCACAAATCTTCTTTAGAGCTTCAGTTTTTTTGCCCTACCTTTGCGTAGATATAGTTTCAGCAACCTGACAACGGATCGATTAATAAATGTCTCACAGTAAGGAACCATGCGATCAGCTGACTTAATGCAGTTCTCCAGGGTGTGCGTGGTGCATAGAATATGCACAAGGGAATCCCCAATCACAGACATGTGACGTAGTTTTGGCACAATTCCATTGTACACGCCAACGTTGACAGCAGCCCCATCTGTGCAACCCGAGACCAACTTTGTCTTTAATTCATTTAACCATGCAAGACGGAAACGGTTTTAAAACGAAACCATCCACTGTCTTGCACAGTTCTCTTATATAGCGCCCAGTTCAGTTAATCCAAGGAAATCGCAGGTATGCACTCCGTTGCTGGACACGGACACAATGTAAACGATCTCCTGCTCCATTTTTGTTACGTCTTCTGATCCATCAAAAAGCACACACCAATATTCGGGTAACTTTAACTTTTCCTCAATTCCGAACTGATTGTTTTTGTGATAGTCCGCATTATTCGCGTTACCCCTTCCCGGGAATGATTCGTACCTCCGACCTTCACTCCGAGCCTCCTAAGAGAACGATATCCTCTGCGTAGGAACACATAGGACGTGCATGTTTCGCTTTATGGACGGCCACAAGAAAAATGTTACACAGTGCTTGCACGTTGCTGTTGGTTCAGTTTGTTTTGCCACCTGTCAAGTGCGCGACTCGATCTTTCATTTTGACTAGCATCTTTGTTAGTAATCGCCTGTAGGCTACTATATGTGTATGCTCCTTACTATTTTCATGATTGACAAACGCTGGGTGGCTGAAATTCTTTGTCCCTGTATAACAAGAAACCAGGCAAGCCTAGCTCAGCCGGCCCGCAATAGAAAATGCTGTCCGTTGTTGCCCTCCCGAGAATCAAACCCAGGTCACCCACGTGATAGGCTGCGTCTTTAACCACTATGCCACAGAGCTATATACTTGCTGTGTGTCGGCATATCCTCTTGACATTATATAATTTTGTCACGCCAAGTTTAAACATTTCGTTAGACACCATTAACCATTGTGTTAAACTGAGTAACGTTTCTTATTAAGTTTACCTCCACCACAAATAGCATCTATGAACTGTATGGCTTTTGCCACTGGCCGTTTTAACAGCTTATTAGCCATTCGTGAATGACATTGATACAATAACTACTGTGTCAACATAGGTGACGATAACGGACTTTTTCGTCAAGTGAAAAGAGAGAGAATCGTGTGGTCAGCAAAGTTTTTGTCTATCCTGAACAACTCTTAATATCCACCAGAACTATTTTATTTTAGGCTTCCTATTACGTAGCTACTGAAGGTTGTAGCTAGCGAAGCTTTTGTCTGTCCTGAACAAATCCTATGGCATAACGTGTTTTGACTGTGATGGGAGTTAAACGTGGGACTTGTTCTGTAGTCCACGTCTCCAACCACTTGCTTTTTAACAAGTGGTAGTCAGTCACTCACTCAGTCAGTCAGTAAGAGACATTCGCTATTCTAGGCCGGCTCAGCTTACGAGGTCCAGCAAAATGCACTAGTTTTATCTGCTGAGGATGTACACGGCACATTTTACACCAAGTCTTGTTGCGCTTATCGTCGGATTGAACCCACGGTAGCTACTTTGTGGAGCCACTTGTCAGAGAACTCGTTTCTTACGCCCAGGCTCTGGAGTTTTTTTGCTGGTGACGGAACGCCAAAGTAATTATTTAATGCTGCTTTTTCAAAATTTAATTTTTTTCCCCACAAAATTTCAGTAGCTATGGAAAAAATACATAGGAACCGCTTTGTTAATTGGTACGCAAGTCCTGAAGCAAATACACCCGCGCATTTCTGATTAGGGGCGCACCTGCGCACCAGTTATGCGCACCCTGTCTATGTGCCTCTTTTATCAAATTATGAAGACAAAAAATAGGTTGTCACTTGTCAGAAGGTGAAATGAAAATGTTTGGGAGCCACTGTTCTCCTGACTACGTCTCCATGCTTAACCGAAAGTCCCATGGTAGATGAAACTTCCTTAAATTATTCTAAGAATGGTATACACAATCAGTATTATCTGCCTATATTGTTGACATTGGAAACAAGTTGGGACGGAGTTGCATGGCTATGCCTCCCACCCAAGGGAGTGAAAGCTAAGCTCCGCCCCAGGGGGAGAAATTAAACATAATAAAAACTATTTTTTTCTCACTTTGATTTGAATCCAAAGATGGAAAGTTAGCTTGAAGGATATGTGGGCTTAATAAGTACACTTACCCTAGCATTCTTTTCTATCCTCTATGTTATTGTTTAGTACAGTAGTCTGGAAATCGCTGCTTGTTACCTGGAAATATCTGTTTGTATTTTACACGGTCCAAGATTGGAAGATTTTTGTGAGGTGGCATCGCCAATTATTGCTGGGAGCAGCTATGCTATTACAAGCTATGGGGTCAGGATTATGCAAACTTGGGTCAAGATAATACTTGATATAGGATCACATTGGATCATCTGGTGGAGGTAAAGTATGGTAGATATAAAAATCTACCAGCCAGTCAGAGTTTTTTACCATTACATCACAAAACACAAACCAAAAATATGCTCTGTAAATTTTCCTGAAGAATACTAGTATTTCAAATAAAAAATGTCACAGTCTAAGCCAAAATATAACAGTTGATATTCAGCTGCACTTTTAAGGACACAAGGTTACTATTGTAATAGGCCTAATTGAATCCTAAAATTCCAATAAAACCTTGCAGCAAAGCTGGCAAAGCAGCTCTTTGCGTTATTACACCATTCATTAAATCCACTGGGGATTTCAAATAAGGTCTGTGTTTCGTCCAGGCTTACACCACCTTGCCATTTTGATAACTGGAAATATCTATAGAAAAATGTTATCAATATTGGGTAAATAAAAGCTTTTCTTTGTAGAGTTAATTGAAGCAAGTATGTGGACAAAAGTCACCTTGCCCTGAAATTTACACTTTTATCAAAATGCTGTACCAGGGTAAGCCTAAACGCAACAGACCTTATAAAGAAACTGTAATATTCATCATGAAATAAATTAATTGTGAAATGCGAAAAAGAACAAATACAACATTTTGCCGTTTTAGGGGGATTAAAAAGTAGACTATTTCATTCTATAGCGTAATAATTTTACGTCATTCCTATGGGTAAAAACTGGGGAGTGCCACCTTTTGACACAACGGACATACAGTATCTCACAGAAATGAGTACACCCCTCACATTTTTGCAAATATTTGATTATATCTTTTCATGTGACAACACTGAAGAAATGACACTTTGCTACAATGTAAAGTAGTGAGTGTACAGCTTGTATAACAGCGTAAATTTGCTGTCTCCTCAAAATAACTCAGCACACAGCCATTAATGTCTAAAACCGCTGGCAACAAAAGTGAGTACACCCCTAAGTGAAAGGTGTCAATATTTTGTGTGGCCACTATTATTTTCCAGCACTGCCTTAACCCTCTTGGGCATGGAGTTCATCAGAGCTTCACAGGTTGCCACCGGAGTCCTCTTCCACTCCTCCATGACGAAATCACGGAGCAGGTGGATGTTAGAGACCTTGCGCTCCTCCACCTTCCGTTTGAGGATGCCCCACAGATGCTCAATAGGGTTTAGGTCTGGAGACATGCTTAGCCAGTCCATCACCTTTACCCTCAGCTTCTTTAGCAAGGCAGTGGTCGTCTTGGAGGTGTGTTTGGGGCCCAGTCTCCGAAGGGAGGGGATCATGCTCTGCTTCAGTATGTCTCAGTACATGTTGGCATTCATGGTTCCCTCAATGAACTGTAGCTCCCCAGTGCCGGCAGCACTCATGCAGCCCCAGTCCATGACACTCCCACTACCATGCTTGACTGTAGGCAAGACACACTTGTCTTTGTACTC
>JACXGI010017478.1:0-14440 GCA_016801175.1 Esox masquinongy
GGCAGGTAGTCCTCTAGTGGTCAAAAGGCAGAGAGGCATGGGCAGTGTCATACATGCGGCCAATATTTTCTTGTAGTTTACGCTTGTGAGACTTCTGACTTCACTGCCTGATCCCTACTCTTGTCCAGCTGGGTCACCAGGAGGAATTAGTCAACTGTGAAGACTAAACTAGACCAATAAAAAAAATGGAGGTAGCTTCAATGGCCCTGCAGTCACAAATGTCATAATAGAAATGATGACCTTCTACCAACCGTTGGAAGTCAATGTCATGAAACAAAGGTTTATTTAGCAATTGGATATCACAACATTGGGGGAAGGCCGATACCTGTCATTGTCTTCTGAAGACCTAAACATGCGAAGTTGCTGATTGTTGACTTGAAGAAGCAGAGGGAACACACCCCAAATCCACAGCAACAGGGCTGCACTAGAGAGTCATAGTTTTAACTTCCTTAGTATACGAATAGCTTAATAGTTTACTTGGACCGTCAATGCAACTGATGTAGAGTCCAAAGGATGTAACAGCCACTTGGGGGTCAGCAGACTGGCAGCTGGAATCGTCGGGTATCGTCATGATGTGCAACACAGCCAGGAGGACTTTGGACATGGGCAGCAACGAGTCTTTGGAGCCTGGTACTCGCGAGGCATGGGCCAAGACCTCATGTCCTCCTAAGTGTAAATGGAGCAGGAGACAAGGAAAATTTAGAGAGTGCATTCCTTAGGTTTACAAGGATTTGCAGTGGAGAAGGAGATCTGACCCTACTCCCCCGGTGCAAAAATATAGCAGTGTAAATCCCAAAGTCATGTGACGTGCCTTCCTGGGTCCTCTCCATCTCTGCATACCATCGCTGCACCATGGAAATCATTATGACCTTCTGCATCACAGACCGGTATGGGAACCACAGTGACCTTTAACTTTTTAATGTTATACAAACACAGGAGGAGTAGAAATCAGGGCATATATATAATGGATGAACTTCCCCTTTATAGGCTGCCAAAGGTACTCCCACAAAGTATTATTATTTAAATTTATAAGGCTACATTAACTAGGAACATTTTCTATGTTTTTTCTATCACTTTGGATAAAAACAATAGGTTAGATTGTAGTAAATCAATGTCGATAAATTTTTAGTTGTTATTTTAAGGCAACACATTTTTTAGGTTACTGCAAAGGATATGTGATAGCATGTAAATGTAAACCAGTCAAACAGCATATGAATTCCTCACAGAAAGAATTTTCACTCTAATTGGAACTGAATACATGCACCAAAAAGTACATTTTTGTACCCACAGTACACAATAAAATCAAAGCATGGTAAAATAAGATGATTTACCAACTAAAGGTAAATTATCTTACGGACACCCCAACCACTAGATGGCGCTGATTTTATTTAGACACCTAAGAACAACACCAAAGATACAGCAGTAAAAACAACTTATTCCACAACTACTGTGTAGGCTATGAGAAGAGATATTCGACATGTTTGATGTAGACTTATCATGACATATGAAAGATATTTGTAGTTGTGTCTGTTTAGACATATCGATCAATTAAATGTATTTTATAGTCCCCTTTTTACATTTGCAGTTGTCACAAAGTGCTTTTCCAGAAACCCAGCATGACAATAGTCCCCTGGCACAAAACTTAGGACTGACACGGGGGTCTACACACTGCAGTCCCATCCGAAGATATCCCCGGAAAAAAATATAACTGTTTCTTGCTATATTAATTGATTTGTTTATGTTTGACATATTCAAAGTTTGCTAGTATTAGAGGGTGATTACAGTCATTATATTGTAACGCAAGGATGCATTTGTATCCGAAGTCTATAATTATTAATCAAACGTATTTTCCCATACATTTCACATGTTTATCAACCAAGTGCTTATCAGCGGGTGAATGCGCGAGCGTGTCGTGAAAAAGCTTACATTTTGGCCATAATGCATTGCGAATTCCTTCTACTTCCTCTTTCCGCCATATTGCAGAACCGGTAAGGCCCACTTCTGAAATGTCATTGTCAATCTTTTCTATATCTAACCCATCCAGGCTCCTTAAATATAGATTTTGTAATTACATTGAAGTTCAATGATGTACTAATGTCATGATAAAGTTATTGTGTCGATATGGTGAGGGATTTTGGTGTTTTGCCTTGTGTTTTGTGGAGTCCTCATCACTGGCCATTTCACTGATGTGTGATGGTTGTCTTAAGCTCGAGCGTATAAAATATGAAATAGTTTCATTACTTCTGTCACAATACCACTGTCCTTGATTGGTGCGCACTCGATTAGTAAAACATATATTTTTTACAGTGTTAAGCTTGGTAGAAGTGTTGAGTAGTACTTGTTTCTCTACCCAAGTGATTGTCTGCTTGCCTTGGCCCGTATTGTGCATGAAGCCCTTGCGTGGTAGACAGTCACGATGGAACGTATTTCTGCAAACCTCAGTGCCGTATCAAATCACTTTACCCCGGTCTGAAATGGTTTACGCGAGCATTTGAAGTGTTTCAAATGCTGTGAACTGTAGCCCGTTTAATCCTTAGATAGATGGTGTTCACAAGATACAGTAGCTATGTAGTACCCAACAAGTCACTTTATCATAGCTAGCAGAGGGGCTAATGATGTTAGTTACTGTAGCTTTTTAGCTAGTTATTTTCTTAAGCTAATATACTGGCTAACGATGTTAATTTGATCGAGAAAACCCTCAGTTATATTGTCAGTTGCATCAAAATGTTGCCCAATCGTGCGCCGGACTACGTTTTCGACAGGCTTACAGTAGTTTGCTTTCTTCGTTTTTTAAGCTAGCTACCTGGCTAGTTTACAACTAGCTACATTTAAAATTGGGTTAGCTAACTTAACAGTTCTAAAACATGTGATCTGATAAAATCCGGATGAGGCTGACTGTTTAACCAGTATTTAGGTTGAAACCCTGTCGCTAATTTCCTTGGTGTTTTTGTTCAATGGTCCACAGGCATCATGGTGCGCATGAACGTTCTTGCAGATGCGCTCAAAAGCATCAACAATGCTGAGAAACGTGGGAAACGACAGGTTCTTATCCGGCCGTGTTCAAAGGTCATTGTGCGTTTCCTGACCGTCATGATGAAGCACGGTAAGTTCATATTGAAACTTAATGTATTGGACAAAGTTAATGGGGTTTTCACGACAATGCCGCTGTCCTTTTTAGTATGGTGTGCCATACTAATTCGTCTGTTGACGAGGAATTCCCGGACCTCAGATTGAAAGGGCAATTACTTTATACCACCAGATGTTGCTATTAGTGCTTTTATAAAAGGGTCCATTTTTTTTATTTTTCACTTTTTTGAGATTCTTCTTGGCCTTGAACTAAATCCACCTGAAATAGACATCATTGCTTGTCCTGCAGTGTTGGGGCACTCAAAGGATCAAACTCCCAAACGACCCTTTTAGAAATGACAATGGTCTCAGGTGTGGTGATTCAGGTCTGAAAGTTCTACTTATCAAATTCTTATTCAGTAAATGTACACACACACACACACACACCATATTCCACTTGGTAAGACTTGAGCATTACATTTGTGCCAGCATGCACATGATTTACTGTTGTGGAAATGTCTAAGTCTGCAGTTTTATCACTTTCTCTACACGCTGTAAGCAGGAACCAGACAGTAGTTGTTGTTTTTGTCATACAGTGACATATGGGTTCTGAATTTGAGCTTCTTTAACAAGAATGGTCAGTGGCTCTGTCTCATGGCGCACTCCCCTGTTTTCCTAGGTTACATTGGTGAGTTTGAGATCATCGACGACCACAGAGCTGGGAAAATTGTCGTCAATCTCACTGGCAGACTGAACAAGGTAAAGCTATTGTTGCGCTGCATTGGTGCCCACTAATCATGGACATAAATTGGCCCTCAGGTTGTGCTTTTTTTTTTTTGTAGTGGTTGATATTTATCATAATGACTGCAGCTGATATGAAATGCCGTTTGTAATCAGTCCCTCTTGTCTTGCAAGTCTCGACTTTACCCCTACCTGCTTAGCTTGGAGCAAGAATCTTGGCTCCAGTTGTGAAGGTGCTACAGCTTGTGCCTCTGAAATGTGTCCCTCTAACCTTCATTGCTACCTGTCTTTCAGTGTGGTGTGATCAGCCCACGTTTTGACCTCCAGTTGAAGGACCTGGAGAAGTGGCAGAACAACCTCCTGCCCTCAAGACAGTTCGGGTGAGAACGCTACAGCCTTTGGAGTGGCGTTTAGTGCAGTGAATAACTTTTTATAGAACTGATGCAGCGCTCGTATGATTCTTTAGGAGGGAGCGATGAGTGTTTCCAGGGTCATACTGAATTTACTTAGGATGTCGGATCAAATTAACGCCAGTTTAGCTGCCAGTCTTCGAGAAAGTGAACGCGGCGTCAAACCGGTCCGTGGTCGAAATAGAACTTGCCGGGTTGGAAATTAAAATGCAGTTCTTTGGCTTCCAGGTGGTACAGCAGTCTAATGGTCTGGTTCGATCCTTAATTGGGCCGCTGTGTGATTTGGCTAGAACCTCCATGGGCGGTGTATGTTGGCCATGTGTTGGCAGGAATTGGGCGGGGGTCGGTGGAGATCTTTGTCTCATTGCTGCTTTTCTACGTGTTTGGAAGTGGGGTAGCAGAAGGCCCTATAGCGGATGCCTAGTAGGACGATGTGCTAATATCTCCAACTCTCTTGATCCCGTGGGGAGTTGCTGGTGACTTCAGGGTCATGGGTATAACCGGATATCAGATTGTCAGAACAGGTGGTCAAAGTACTAGTTTTTGTTTGGGAGATGGGGATAGCCTGCAGTTGAGAACTGAAACTAAATGTAAATTGGCTTGGTCAGTTCTGCAGAGAGGAGACCATTAACTGGTTCCATGGTAACTGGTTGGCAGCAGCTTTAACATACACTATTTACCTGCATGTGTTAGCACGTGGAAAGAAAGTGAAAATGGGCTTCAATGCTAAGCCGTTAAGACATCGTCTTTGCACAATGTATCGCTCTGCTTCTCTCTTCCAGCGGTGGCTGTTTTGATGGCGTTTGCCCAGAATTATTGATCTGTGTGATCTGGCCTGACAAATCCAACATCTGTTGTGGATTGTGCCTTAATTCTTGTCTTATCAGGGACAGACAGCGCAGCCATGTCTGACTGGTCGCTGGGCAGATTATTCCCACACTGGCTGTGAACAGGCGTGTTTTGCCACTGAAGATGGTGACGGTGGATTGTGGCCATGTGACTAAATGGGCTTGCATTGTTCATTTAACTGGTGCTTTGCCTTAGCCAAATATAATGGCGGTCGCAACCCTCGAAATATGGTACCCCCCCAATAGAATCGTCCTAGAGCGATGCTACAGTCTTAACTTCTCCTCTGCCAACAGTGACTACATGGTGAAAAGCTACATTTAGGTTTTTGTCGTTTGGCGGGTGCTTTGACAGTGGCTGTGATGTGATTAACGCTTACTTCACCTAAAGGCTGTTGCTGGGCCACTTCTCTGTGAATTTCCTTTTAAATGGAAATTTAAAAGTTTGTCGCCCAAACTGCTTATTGTAGTCTCCTGGGTCTGTGTTGACCTTCCCTTATGGTCAACACCATTTTTCCCGGTGTGGATATTCAGATCTTAATACGCATTCACCACAATGGTATGACGTATGTGTATGCTCGTCCCGATAGACTAAATGTGACACTGTAAAGGCCATGGTTTTATCTCCTTAACCATTTGACACCGAGTCGGGGCATATTGGATGCATCTCCGGGTATGTGTAGCTAAACTGTAAAATTCTGTTTTATTTGCATTAGAGGTGGCGTTGTACAGGAGAAACCTTTTGTGGAAGCTCATTGGCTTGTGGCGGCCATGTTGTTTTAGCTAGGCAATGGAAAGTGTCGCTTAAAGAAGTGGATGCTACGTCCAAAGTTATGTGGATTGGACCATGGCATCAGAGGAGTAGTGTCTTAATGTACGGAACGTCGTCAGGTTGTGGAAAATGTATTGAAAACCTATCGTGTTTAGCTGTCGTTATTAATTTGTGATGTTTCGGTGAGTGGGCCACTCGGCGTAGAGCAGGGGGTTATGGGAAGATGTCTAATGACAGAAGCACAGTGGGTCTAACGCAGAAACGCTGCTCAGCTCAACTGGCTGTTCTGCATCACGATGAAATGTGATGCTCACTGCCCAAAACATCGCCAAACAAGCATTTGGCTCCAAAGGCCTCAAACAACATAGACGTAGGTTACAAGTATTCCATACGTGTAGAGTTTGGTCATGGTTTATCAGTGGTCAGCCATCTGCTAGTTGGTGTGGAGCGGTTACTCCCAGGTGTCAGTGGGCCGTGTCTGTCGTGGACACATCATCTGGACACATGCAGTGCAGACTGTCTGTTAGCTTCCCTGCCTACGATGACCGTGAACGTGTGTTTGAATAATTGTAATTCTGCTCGTTGTGAATGGAAGAACTTGTACCTCATGTCCCCTCTCTCCTTTCAGATACATTGTGCTGACCACCTCAGCTGGCATCATGGACCACGAAGAAGCCAGACGGAAACACACAGGAGGAAAAATTCTTGGATTCTTTTTCTAAAATGTAAAGAACTGCAAAATAAAACGTCATCCAATGGGCCGGCTTGTCTGTGCTTATTGGATATTCATGTTAACTGATTTCAGGGTGTACTTGATACAAAGAGTAACATTTTTATTATTCAGAGCACATTTGAGTTTTACCGCAGTATTGCTCTCTAGAGGAATGTCTTAATTTCAGCGCTCGTTCCTTGGATTTAGCTGTGGTTTCTACATCGTGCTTCATACTGAGCTGGATGAGTTTATAGCTATTTTCCTTTTGCACATGGTTGTTAAATTGTGTGAATGAGCCTGAAACCTGACCTTCCGTTTTAGCTCCCACCGACATGGCTAGTGAGTTACAGTTACTGGATTCACACTAATTGAAGTCCAAAACCTTCCCCCTCTTTGCCCCTGAGAACTGTGGTAATTACTTCCCGGGCGCGAGCAGGTAGCTTTCGAAACGCCTGTAAGATGCAATTAAAGCTCATGTCAAAAGAAGGGGTCAATTTAAAATGAACCAATGGTAGAGTGCAAGAATTATCCCTTGTGGGGACTAGATCTGAAAATTACTGAGCCAGCAACCAGATGTGTAGGCTTAGTTACGGTGAAACTATTATGGTCTTGTTGCAAGGGAGATAGTGGTCTTGTAGTAAATCTGTCTAAATCAAGACCCTAATGTTTCTATTCAGCTACTGCGATATGATTTAGAGGCACATTGTAAAGGTGCCCTAATCTCAGTGGAGGGGTTCAGACGATTTCATGGCTAGCTTGGTTGCTTCTGGTATTACCGAATCCCTGTGATATTCAACATTTTAACCCAACCCTAAAAGGTTCCCCGGACCCCCAGCGTGTCACATGTTTTGTGACAGGACAGAGGGTGTAATTTGGTGGAGTTGGACTGGCGCCACACAGCCATTGAATATGCCCTTTTTGAATCTGATTTTAATGGCACAGATACTCTGGCGCGATGACTGATTAGCGGTGTGGACCGTGTGTCCTGTGGTGGGGTGAAACTGGTTCTTCAACATGACGACCTGACGGTCCCAAGTCTGCCCGTCAGACCTACGCTGTTGCTCAGACGGCCCTCCTTGGCTTTTCCTGCTGACAGCTTTGGGGGCGACCTACAGAGTGGTTAGGGGTTGATTGAACGTCCGCTTCTGGACACTAACGACTATGATGATGCCATTCATTAATTCCAACATGTGTTTAAGAAAATGTTTGGATCTGTCTAGTCTCAAAATTGGACGAACCTCTACAAGTGTCAAATATTTAGGTTATCCAAGGTTGTGAGTGGTATTGCACAAGCTTGAAAAGTAACTGCTTGTGGAAATGGGTGGGGGTCATTGGAGGGACTAATTAGCCCCTACACCCTTGAGCGTATTTTCCCGCCCTCAGCTTTGAGACATAGCGTGCAAATGGCGGGTAATAAGTGCCAGGATGGCTTCTTTGTCACAACTGGCAGAAATCGACTAGCCTCTGTTTTAAAGTTGTGACCTGGTCTGCACATAACTGAAAAAGGAGTCAGAAGGGATCCTTCTGTCCAAACCAGTTGACCATCTGGCCCTGTACAACCATTTCACTAGCTCACGTTTTCTTTTGCTGCAAAAATGTAAGCTGGGAAGCTCCGAATGGCTCTATGAGCCTAGGAGCTCACACCAATAAGGCCTTTATTCGCCTGCAAGGGCACCCCGCCTTCGCTTTTTAGTCCTTAGCAGAAACGCAACTTGATAAAATGTATTTTTGAGTCATCTGCTGGCCTGAAGAATGGCCCTTGGTGGCAGTTTTTACAACTAAAAGCTGCACTTTTCCTCTACAAGATGTGGACTTGTAAAAAGCTTAATCTGTCGCTGTCTGCTGCATCTCACCAATGGGACCTCCGTTCAGTGGTCTGTATACATTTCCCAGAAACACAGACATCACATCCCTTCCTGCCCTGCAGAGTGAGATTGTTTTAGGCCTAGTATAGCAAACTGGAGAAAAAGCTACAAACACTTTCTTGAACAGCTAATGCGCCAGGCCAAATGCAGCACTTTGTTATATGGGCTAAGTGCACAGAGACTGTCTCGCTCTCTCATGGGTTCGCAGCACTAAGAACTGTCTGTGTAAAGTGCAAAACCAAAACATCTTGTTGCTGTTTGGCTTTGAACCCCAGGGTGGACTGGGACAAGAGCTCAGAGAGATGATAAGGTCACATTGACCTCAGGGGATGAACTAGTACCGGCATGGTCCATTTTCCGTTATTGCTCGCTCTAAATATGAACCTACTAAAGAGAGTCATCATCATCTCACTGGCTTTTATTGAAAGTATTTGGTTTAACATCACAATCAAATCAAAGTTGCCCCCCCCCCCAAATTATCTCTAGATTTTCTCCTGACCTAGGTAAACTCTTTTATTCTGCTGTCCTTTTTCTGGAACAGCAGAATTCTGTGACATCAGAACAGTGGACCGCCCAATGGCCAGTGCCAGGTGATCCGCAGTGGCACAGTTTGAGAACAATACCAAGCGTCCAAACGCATGCTGGGTCGGGACACCAGAGGTTGTCAGGCCCCCCCGATGGCTGAGACACACGGTTGTACGCACACCACCATATGTCACAGGGAGCAGTTTTCCCCAGCACCAATACAACTGCCAGTAGAGGGATTTGCGTCGGTGGAAACAAATGGAATGCATTAATACTGAAACAAAAAAGGCTTCTGCTTATCTGGCCTCATTCATCTACGTATGAAAGAGACTCGACAGTCAGCATGGATATGTTTCCGTGCCTCGGTTTGTGATGTCTGTTCCGAAATAGAATATGTGTGTAGTTATGAATATGGATCTGAAAGTTTGACAGTTCTAAACTACAGGTCCTTTGGGAGTTCTCTGGCATTCGCAAACATGCAGTAGGTTTTGTATAATTTCAGCCGGTAGTTTTTAAAGTAGCTCAACGATACAATGCTAATCCCCCCGGCTCTGACCCCACTGCCGGTGGAGGTCTTAGGGAGAGTGGGAGATACCTAAAAACATTTCCGATTCACACGTGCATATAATATAGCTTGAGTGAAATAGGACAAATATAAGCCAGCGAATTATTATGATTTGTATATGACAAATTCTTCTATGATGCCCAGGATGGTTCAATTTAAATTCCCATTAGCCTGCTCTGCAATGTTAATGTGAATTTTTTTTGTTATAATATCAAAATACATGTAAAAGTAATTGAGCAATCCTAGAAATTGTTGCCCAGCAACTATGGTCATAACTGCCATTATGATATGTAGGCCCTACTTCCGTTAACAAAATGAATACAAAATCAATGATTTTGCGGGATACTTTACGAATCAGCCTACCTGTGGATGTTGTTGTCATCAGCCGACCTTTGCGTGGCAGTCATTATTGATTTTGTAGGCGATGCCTTTTGTTGATTCAAACTATTCACAATTTTTCTTTTCCCATTTTTGGAAGTACACACTGTGCGTAACGGAGCTAATGATAGTCATGATTGATAATAGTGGCTCCGCTAAACTCATATTTAGATAAGTAGTGAAAACGTCTTCTGATGTATAATGTCATCAAAGCTGCCTAATGAGATTTTGAACTGAATTATCCTGGGCATTGGAGCAGAACCCCTCATACCACCAAAGAGTTTTAAAACTCAGAGGTGCCAATAGGCGAGACATACGGCCCTGTGAAGCAGACTCAACTCATCAGACCGGGGATTTGTAGATTCACAAGTCGATGTGAGAATTGTTATTTGTGTCCGTTGTTTCTCATTATCTTTACCAGCTCTGAATTCTAAACCTAGATTTGAGCCAGTGTGTTAAGTAGCTGAAATTTCATTGCATGAGGTGAAAGTAGTCATTTTCTTACCGGTATGGGAAGTACTGTGTTTTCCCACATTATTTGACTGGTTAATCCTGGAGTTACTCATAGAATCCCTCTTAATATGATCTCATTTTGCCACTTGGGCATGGTTCATATTTGTCAATGAACTTCTACAACATCCTATTACCTCTTAGTGTGACATTAACACAAAGAGTAATGATGTACTTTTTAAATCTAATTCTCACTTTAATATGTTGTTTTATTTAGTGAACACTATCCAGTCCCATACATTTTTATTCTGGGCCCTGAAACAGGAATCGAACTCATAACCCAGACACCATTGCCTTTCCAAAAGAGCTACACAGGAGAAAAATCTGTCGGCTACTCACATTTTGTCCACTCAAAAAATAATGTATCCTTCCAAACTGATAAACTGTTCCAAAAATATATTTGTTTGGCTCTTTAACCAGAAATAACAGTGGGCTATTTCCACATACTTGGAAAAGTTTACCATAGCAGCCTCTAAGCCATTTCGTCAACCTATAGACAGCTGGTTAGTATACACTACTGGTTCCCAAACTTTCTTAGTCACTGTACCACTGACTGAATTTGAAGATCACCCCCGAAGACCCCCTCATGTGCATCAATCAATCAATCAATCAAAATGTATTTATAAAGTCCTTTTTACATCAGCAGTTATCACAAAGTGCTTTTGCAGAACACCCAGCCTGCATGTCAGGCGTACGTCTATCCTGTCATTTACATTCTCAAGTAACCCCTATAAATAACCCACGTCCCCTCAGAGGGTCCTAGTACCCCTGGTTGGGAACCTCTGGTGTGGCCTATGGCAGAGGAGGAGGAGAACATCAAAACTATGCCTTCATTCTTATTCCAGTAACAGCACAGCAAAACAGGCTGTATGTCAGCGCAACAGTTCAGCCTGTAGGCTTGAACAGGACTAACTCCTCAATCTATCTTGACTGCATTTGCATGGTAATACAGTTGGAATGACACATTATGGAAGGTGGCGTTAGATCCAGGGGATTCATTTTCCCCTGCTGGAGATAACAAGGAATACACACAGATGATGGGAGGGAAGCTTTAATATGTGTCTCCGTCATTGTCCGTCATGTGGTTACCCTGGAAACCTCAAACAGGGGCAAAGTCAACCGAGTTGTGTACAGGTCACGTAAGAGGTATGGAGGTCGTTCGTATACTTAATGTATTAACATATTCCGCACGAACAAGCATTAATGGTAATATATTCGTTTCCAATACCTTGCGTGATGTTCTTGCATCCAAAGAGTATGAAATTTGCATTTATGTTGTCTCCAGTTTCAACTCTGCATCTCATGACTATGGAAAGTAGCGTGGACTTCTTATCATGTATGATAAATGGATAGCGAATCACTGGTCTGATGTCAGTTTTCTGGTTCTGCAATGCACCGTATGGCCACTTGGGGGCAGTAGTGAGACATCTCAGATTCTCTTGTTCTGTCTCATTTTCACCAAACACTAGACTGCACCGTTCTGTCCCTATATTCCGAGCCATTGCAAAGACTAATTAAGATGGATTTCAGAGATAACATATTTAATATTGAAATGGTGTCATAGGTTGATATGACGCAAAACGTTCTGTTAAATTTAAATACATGTAACTTTATTCAGACCGTTTTCCATTGTCTTTTGTCCATAAATCCATTTGCAGTCAGAGACAGAGGGAGAGTAAGGAACAAGAGCATGAGGGAGAAAAGCAAGAGAGATATAATTTATCCAATGACACCAGTATCTGTATCTCTCTCATGAAGATGGAAAGACGTCTCATCAATGTATTTAAGCCATTACAATGCGTTCCAGGCCGAGCAGCGACACTGAGGCCATCTCCAAGTTGAAGTAGTTTAATGTCGCCATAATTCATTAGCGGACCCCTCCTGATGACCCCATCGACCCTCTGATTAACGTGACCAAACAGTCATCCGGAGGGATCAGCCAATGATGCTGGAAGTCCCGCCCATGTTGATGACAACGGCAGATGTCCTTCATCTCGATGTCCATGGCGGAGCCCCCCCCCCACCCCCCCGGTTTACTCCTCTTACCGTCTCTACAATCTCCCTCCTCTGCGTTTCTATTTTATTTCTTACATCCAGGTGTTGATAGGGCGCATCCCGATGGCTCCCCATTCCCTACATAGCGCACTACTTTAGACCAGGACCTGTACGACCGTGGAGGAAACTAGCGCACTACGTAGGAAACCGGGTGCCATTTTGGATTCAGACATAATATATTCCGCATTGCCTTTGGACTCCCCCATAATCCTTAGACAGAAAGGAAGTGAATTATTTCACCACCCAATATGGCACCGTCTGCTCCTCCGGCCTATCTCTAAAGACCGGAATACATTTTCAAGCATATGGTGACCAGAGAACCCGTTAGGAGGAGTATGGAGACACTGTACCGCTCCCCAAATGGCACACTGCCCCCTATACCGCGCCTCACTTCCAACCGAGGCCCGTAAGGGCTCTTGCGCCACGAGGGGAGTAGCGTGCAATTTGGGACGCGGACGTAAACATTTATCTCCAACCGTAGTGACAATATTGTTCCCTCAGCTGAACGGTTCTTGCATTCCAAGGTGAAATGGAGGTCTGCTGTTGTCACACGGTCGTTCTACTGATACAGGACGCAAATGCAGTTCGTGGTTTTTACACGCCCCCCCTGCCTTGCTATCTCTGTGCGTCTGCTGCATCTGCTAGGTAGCCAGCCAGGAGGTACCGGCGAGGAGTTGGGGGGGGGGGGGTTTGGGAAGCTGCCGGGGGAGAACGCACTGGGTGTGGCGGTGTATGATGAATGAGATAGTTGGGAAAGCTGTGAATTTATGGATGTGAACGGAGGCCATTTATCCTGTACCGTCCTCAAGGGCGTCGTCCTTTCAGGGCCGGATCTGGAAGGGGCGGGCTTAAGGGGATTTGATCCCGCCATGTCGGGGGTCACTGGGGATGGCTTCCTACTTCCTACGCTAGTTCTGACTAAACGAAGGGTGCCAAGCCAACGGCCACCGTGCCGCCCTTAGAGCCGAGTTCACCAACGATTCATAAATTAACAGGCTTTCAATGAAATGCTGTGAACGTTTATGTACTGTATTAATGGGGAGGCCAAGAGGTGGAGGGAAAGCATAGCTTTAATAAATAATGTCACAATGCAAATTCTACAGTATAACCTTGAGTGCAGTAGAGCGGCTGTTCATAATGAAAGCTAATGGAGGTACAGCAGTAAACTAATCAATTAATACAGTGTTAAAACAATAAGGAATGCACACTACGTCACATAATTAACAATACATTTCACAACTGGTGTTAAAATCATTACCTCCACTCTACTGTACACTTGATTAACATTAATAACTAACTAGCTGCAACGTCCTGCTGAACAGCGTTACTGTGAACGAGTTGACAGGCTTATCATAACAACACGTTTTCTGACCTTTAAAGCTGTTTTCAAGCTTTCTCGCCTTAGGCTTTCTGTTTCAGGAGATTCAGCCCTGGGCTTATTTTCACAATCGACCGGTAAAAAACCCAAACATTGTCGATGCCGAACTCCCCAAGGTGCATCGGAGGGAGTCGGAATGTAATATTGAAACTCCATACAGATTCAGAATATCTTCCACGTTCATATCACTCTCTATGGTCACCATGCAGCGGTGAGAGGAGAGAGCGTTGCTGATGGAAAGAGTGAGATGTTGGTCATTAACTGAGACTGTGGATGACGTGAGGGATGGAGGAAGGAGAGGAGAAGAGGAGCTTGCTCTGCGCTGGAGGCCTGTGATCTGCCACTCCAGTCAGGGAACGGCAGGAGACGAAAAGGAGAGAGGAGACAGAGGAGGGGAGCCGTGGGGACAGCAGCTGCAGGAGACGAGGAAGGGGCCTCGGGCTCCGGGAGGGACGGAGACGTCACGTAGTCAAGCCCAGCTGGAGCACCTCAGGGGAGGGAGTAGAGCAGTATGTTGTTGACAGCCTCCCTTCCCCCTCGGCACCTCAGCGGCGATGCCCTCTCCAGCCTCCCTTCCCCCTCGGCACCTCAGCGGCGATGCCCTCTCCAGCCTCTCTT
>JACXGI010017479.1:0-14455 GCA_016801175.1 Esox masquinongy
GGACTGGTACAGGGCGGTTACAGTTAGGGACTGGAACGGGGGGGTTACAGGTAGGGAAAACAGGGTGTTTTATGGGAATGAATGTTGTCCCCAGAAAGACCTCATGAGTATAGTGGGCACTGGTGTGTTTGGTCCGTTAGTATTGGACTGAGCGTCTCCCACTGACCTCCAGGTGATCTCCCCCCAACGCATCCCCGCCACGGTGGCTCCGACGCTGCTCCTCTCCCCGAGTGTGTTCTCCCAGGCCAAGCCCCCCCACGTCCAGGTCCAGCCCAAAGCCCCCGGGGACCCCCCTGGCCCCCGCCCAGCCCTGCTGTCCCCCCGGGCCCCCGATGAGACTCAGTCCTGGGGCCTCACCAAGAGCCAGCTACAGGCCACCCTACTGCACCTCATACAGGTAGGGGGGGGGGCGGGGTGATGGGTGGGGGGTGGCGGGGTGGAAGTCATACAAACACTTGCTGTGAGGCAGAATAGCACAGCCCTGAGATGCGTATACAGAAACCCACTACCTGCCCAGTGTGTATACACTATCCTGCTGCAGAAGTGTCTTAACACCACAGACATCTGTCAAGTGTCTTTACAGAAACCCGGTTATGTAATTGCATAATAACAAGGCCGGCGATCCTGGCGGCGTCAAACTCTGATCTCGCCCTCTTGAAAAGGCAGCTCGTCTCGCCCTCGGACAGCTAAATGGGCTGTTTGGGGTCCCAGCTGCCTGTCTGTTTATATGACCTGTCTTCTCACTTAGTACACAGACACACTCCTGCCAAAAGGCCTTGAGGTTATTTAACAGAGTACAGACAGGCAGTCAAACGGGAAACCTGTCCAAATTCTAATGTGTTTTGTTGCCATACTTTTGATCAAAGTGCATTTTCATTTTTTTTCTCTGTTGCTCTCTCTCTAGAACGACAGCTCTTTCCTGGACACCATCTATAAGGCTTATACCCAAAGCTTCTCGAAAACCGACGCAAACAAGTTCTGAGGCCAAGGCCGTGTTCATTAAGCCATGCAGCGGAAAATGTTTCTGATACGCTTTGCATCAGGAAGCGAAAAATTAGCGTTTCCGTCTCCCTGTTTCTGTCAGTAGTTGTCCTGTTTTGTCCCCAGACTGGCACAATTGTTTTATAATCCGAGGGATTTGTTGATCATGCAGAGTTAGTCTTCCCAATGTGAGCACTGTGGATTTAATCTGTGGATTCAGATTTCGCGGAGGAAATTCGATTTTTGAACTGGATTCAGATTTTTAAGATTTTTTAAATGTTTCTTTTAACGAGAACACAAGAGGTGAAGGTTGAGAATAGAATGTACTAGAAACAAATCGAACAAATGTACACGTTTTACAGCTCACTTGTTTTTAGAAGATATTTTTTTAAACATTTTACTTTTCAGGCAGGTGGCATTCTTTAACTTAATTCAGATATTGGAGAAATTGGATGTTTATTTGCATGCTTTTATAGTATACTGTCTTTATTAAGTACTTTTTTTTTATTAAAGAAAATACTGCAATTCTTAAACTTGGGCTACCTCACAGAAGTGACTGTCCGTGTCACTTTTTGAATAATGGTTCTCCAACAGTTTCTGAATGGAATTACAAGATACTGTAGCACTTGGCTGTTCTTTTAGAGCAATTGGCTGTATTTTTAATGTCTGAAACTCAAATGTACCAGAGCTCAAACCACACAATTCTTCCAGAAACTTCTCTGTGCTCACACACGGCTAGACTAGTTTTATATACTGTTTATATGTACCAAGCAAAGGGTTTACAGTATTTTGTTAGAAGAGATAATAGGATATTTTCTATTTTTCTATGCTTTTTGTCATACCATTTGGGTTAGATTGCAAAACACAATGTTGCATAACAACGTGGAATCAGAAGCTATTTGAATAAAACACAATCACTTACAATAAAACCTGTTCAATTTGGTATTCATCATCTCTTTCCTTTTGCTTTAGAAGGACTACTCTTTGTAAGAGGTTCTGAGTGTGAAGCGCTTCTCATAACTGGTTTCTTGCTTACTAGTTGCTTGCTGTTACTTACTGAATTGGAAATAAAGAAATAAATAAAAATCATCTTATTCAGACTCTTCTTTTTACTGGTTTTGAACTTGGCTCTGCAGTGACGTTGACCCTAGGCACATACCTGTGATTTGTTTTTCATCCATAAATCTTAACATTAGAGTTTAACCACACAATTTCAGCCTTCATCTTCCTCCATATATGAACAAATACACAGGCAAAAAACATAATATTATTTTTAGTTTAGGTAAGAGTTACTGTTTGAATGAATCACCTGATCATACCCTATGCGTAGCTGCTAATTGTATTATTGCCAGTCAAATGACTTGGTCTCAAGATTAGGTGAGTTTTTAGACCTCTCCAAAGAACTAGTTGAAGATCTGCGGTTCCTTGTCTGTTGCTTTAGACAGTGACAATGCAACTTCTCAACGGCGTTAGAACAACCACCACTTCACTACTCAAAAAAAATTAAGGGAACACAATCATCACAGTATAACACCAAATCAATTAAACTTCAGTGATATCAATCTGTCCAGTTAGGCAGCATAAGCGATTGTGAATCAGTGTCACCTGTTCTGGTGCAAATTAAAGTGACAACAGGTGTACTGGAGAGGCAACAGCAAGACAACCCCCAAAAAGGGAATGGTTTTGTTGGTGGTGGCCACAGACAATTGCTCTCTCCTTATCCTTCCTGACTGACTGTTCTCTGGTATTATGTTTTGCTAGTGACCTTGTCACTACTAGTAGCATGAGGCGGTACCTGCAGCCCATTCAGGTTGCACAGGTAGTCCAGCTCCTCCAGGATCGCACATCCATACGTGCCGTTGCAAGAAGGTGTGCTGTGTCTCCCAGTACAGTCTCAAGAGTATGGAGGAGATACCAGGAGACGGGCCGTTACACAAGGAGAGATGGACAGGGCCGTAGAAGGGCATGGGGGCCATACACACTACTGAGTCACATTATGAGTTGCTGTGATGAAATTCACGCAAGTTGGAACAGCCTGTGATTTCAATTGTTTACTTTGATTTTCGGTGTGAGTTTGAATCAGGCCCTCAGTCGGTTGGTGATTTTGGTTTCCATTGACCGCTGTTACGTCATTTTGTTCTCAACTAATTAAACAATGTACAGTAAATATTTGATATTTAATATATTTCGTTCATTGAGACCCCGATGTGTGATTTAAGTGGTCTCTTAATTTTTTTGAGCAGTGTATTTAATGACCGTGACTATCCAGCCGACTCGATCACCTACAGCAACACCAATGGTGTAGCCTTTTTGGAATGCGTGCAGTCCATTTGGTGCTCTCGCAACAAAAAAAGAAATGTAATAACCTAATTGGTATGTACCTTAACATTGATAGATTTAATGACTCACTAGCAACTTTAACTTTTAAAAAGGTAAAGTGGTTAGTAATTAGAGAAGAAATACTTTTTTTTACTATAAATAAGCCTGAAACATCTGGTTTTCGCAGCAAATCGATTGTTTAATGACTGTTAGTGATAGTTACTCTTCATGGAGATGTGGAAAACTGACTCGGTCAGTGTCCTGATGCCACTTCACCCTTCTCTTATGGACTTCTTTTGAACCAAGCCTTACTGCAGTGTAGGGAATAGGGTGTCATCTTGGATGCAGTAAAACATTAGTCTTCTGAGTTTCACTCTCAGGGGTGTGTGAAGAGATGTTGAAAGTGTTTTGTGGAACTAATTATTTCAGACTGTCATTTACAATAAAATACAGTGAGAAAGAGAGTCCATTCAGGCGATCTTATCTCAGTTAGATCATACAGACAAATATGAAGTCTTTATTTCTCCTTTCATCTTTCTCTCTCTCTCTCTCTCACTCACACACACACACACACACACACACACTTTCTCAAACCACAGCAATATTGATGCTGTAGGTCAGGACAAATTAGCTCCCAACATGTCCGGTATGCTACATTAGTTTTCCAATAACCAAATCCATTGTCTTCAGCGTAGCCACTCAAGCAGACAAAGTACAACCACATAATGAGGTATGTTCCCATTGTACCCTGCCTCGTGGCACGTGGATTCCTAAGAGATGAGGTGGGAGGTTATATATTGACTGTGTAATTACGCACTAAGTTATGCTGCGAAAGTATGCCGTTCTTGTTTTAATTATTGATTGTTTTATGTTTATTTTGAAATCATCATGTTATATGATTGTATGCTTAATGGATCTATTTATGGATTCTGCGTGGTAAATTACAAGATTGGCTTTTTTCGTGTGTCTTGTACATGGTCATGGCTTAAAGAAAAGTGTTCATTTTGTACATAATCTGTGACGTCCATTGCTTACTCAGTTGAAGTTACGTTGACACTCCTTATACATGCAAACTGTTACAATCAAAATTAACTAACCAGTTTAGACGAGAGAGCGCGAATAAACTTATCAGTGGAGAATGGACACGAAATGAGAAGGGTCCGTGCTCCTAATATTTCGTCATTTAGCATATGCTCTTACCCAGAGTGACTTACTGTTAAGTAGTGTGTAAATAAATTGTCATACTTTATTAGTGCACTGATCCATGCGGGAATATAATCCACAACTCGAGTTTCAAATGCCATGTCCCCACTAACTTGCCAGCCATCCCAAATCTCTATAGGCACGAAGGCATGTTCTCCCGGGGGAAAATTGACGACGTCACTACCCATTACTTCCAATCGACTGAGAAGCAGGAGGAAAACTGACCAGCGCGACATGAGGGTTGATGGATAGGAACGCCGGGAATCCCTCTGAGACGTATGGAATAACAAGCTTTTCACTATTGCGGTGGTCTATGATCTTTTATGACAGTTGATTGTTCTCGAGGGGGAATTTGGCTTGGATTCTAAACACCAAAAACAGCAAGCTGTCATGCACGATTGGGCTTTAGTTCTCTGTAAAACCTCTCTGCCCGTGAGACACTACTTATATGTCCAAATCCACGGAAGGTCTGGTGGAACGATGCAATAAACATGACCTTCATTAGCTAATAAACTTGTGAAATTCCTAGCAGATAGGCATTGTCTTAATCATCTAGTCTACCAATCACCTACAAGAATAACATCCCAGTGTCCGATGCACCCACGCGCTGAACACCAACGCTGTACGATAGTTGCTCAGTTGTGCTAATCCACGGCAGAACAAAGCAGTAACTGCTTTATTAAAGCCTTTTCTTTTTGAGAAAATAATGTTGCTACATCAGTGAGCTGGTATACTAAATAATCGATGCATTTAGTGTTTTAGACTACAAGCTGGCTAGCCTATCTTTTATAATATAACAAACATAGATACTGTGGCGTAAACGCGCCGTCTCCTCTATCAGTGTCGGGCCAACGCGCCCAGGGCTTCATTATGGAGGCCTACAATGCAGCCCAGCTGCTGAACTCCGCACGCTGCTCGACTGCCATTCTGATCAGGCCTCGCTTGGTAGGATAAAAGATTCCCAGAAAAAGCAGCCCCGGGTGGCAGAGGGGAACAGTGGGACCGTGTACCTGCAGAATTACCATCGTGATGCTGACGCCATCTCGCCACCTTCCCCAGCGGTTATTCTTTGCCTATTCATCCAGCTGTTTTGTCAGTAACACTCCAGGACCCTGAACACTGGCACCCTTTTGTCTCCGTTTATATTTGTCACCAGGTAATTTCCAGCCTCCCTACGGCGGCTTGGGAAGAATAGGTTCAGAACAGCCGCGTAGCGATAGGCGGTTAAACACCTGGCCTACCCTAAATGCAAACCTACCACTTAGAAACCTTGACAAAAAGATATCGGCCTTAACACATTTGCATAACAACGCATCTTCGTCATGGTTATACGTTTTTAACTGTCTTAAGTAGGCTATTTACACCATGTCTTGATTTTAATAAATATATTTAATTCACATATCAAATCTCACTTAGCATTTTAAATTGTTTAATTTGTTTAATGTTTATTGTAATGCAAAGATTTATGGGAAACTATGCAAAAATCGCCTGCTATTGATGTTTGTGTGAACTTCATTTTCTAGCGAGTTAGAACAAAATATTAAGTTAGAAGATTACGATAGTATTCGGAATGTTTAATTGTAAGAACACAGTAGGCCTACTTAAAAAAGGCGAAAGGGGAGCAGGAAGCAATTATGATGCCAAAATCTCTCCAAGTCATGGGAGAATTGAAGTCTATGCTCAAATGAGTAAGCTATTCTGTTATTTTGTGGTCACTGCGCCATTTTAGTGAAATTGCCTATCTGGTGATTCCAGTTTGTAGCTAATGTAAAGGGCCTACGGTCTTATTATAGTGCGGGGAATGTATACACATTTGTCATAAACGCATCAGCCCGTAATAACACTTGCTGGGACAATAATTAATCAGTTTGAAAACTGGTTTCTCATTTTAGATGTTCTGTTGTTTTTGCTACGGACTTCCGCCTGTCTGTACTCCCCTGAGATTAGCTGCTGTGTTACTGCTTTTTAGTCCTAATAAGGATTTCGCTGGTTACGCGGCGCGTGCGCCGACCGCTCGGGGTTCTGCTGGCCGTGTTGCCTTGTGCGTTCGGTTTGTCGGCTACTGTCGTGCTTGCTATTTGGGTGAGATTTGAGTAAGGCTTATCTGCTGTGGAATATGGCTGGGGAAATAGGGAAAAGTGGGTGTTAGAATAGTCTCAGGTGTGGCCTGAGGCAGTCCAGCTATTCAAGACGCTGCCTCTAGCACTTACATACTGCTGCGCATGGGTTCGAGTTTGGCCCGTATCTCCTTCTCTCCCTGCTGTCCCCTTCCAGGAGCATACACATATCTTAAAATATTTGTAGAGGATTCATGGGTGTCATCTGGGAACTTTCCCAGACCTTATGACATGCTTCTGAGCAGGATTTTGTGCATAGTGCATACCCAGTAATACAATGCATTTAAATCCTCACGCCAACTCATTTAACGTTTGTATAAAATGCTGTTTCCTTTGATAATATTTATTTTGTTGTTATGCAGTGTAAAACATAGAAGCTTGTGGTTTCTCAGTCAAAACAAACGACAGTGGGTCAACACAGCCATCTCTGAATATGGAATAAAGCAGCAACTTCAATCACTTTGATTTGGTTTGACTCTGTTTACTTGAAGTTTTAACGTTTAGTCTCTTGGTCTTTTTCTTGACCTTGGCGGGTTTGTTTTTTCTCGCTGGCCTCTTGTATGTCAGTGCCGGTCTGGATCTGGTCTGGTTGTTAGCAGTGGCGAGGTCCACGTCGGAGTAGGAGTAAGAGAGCATCTCCGGGGCTGAATGGGCCTTGGACTGGATGTAGACTGGGGGCTCGTCCGGCAGGCATGGCTGGGAGTAACAGCTGATGGTGGTGGATCCGGTGAGCCCGCTGTGGCTGCTGTCCCCTGGCTCGGCCCTGCGATCGCTCGTCCGGTCGGTGACGGAATAACCGCTGTCGGACGTGACGCTGTGGGGCCAGGAGCAGAGCGGTGTGGCGCGGGAGTCCTTGGGGCGATCGGAGCCACTCCAGGGGTCTCCCGAGGACGGAGCCGTGGAGGAGCGTGAGGCGTTGGCCTCCATGGCTCTCTGGAAGGACTTCAGGATGCGCTCGCTCTTCTGCCTCTCCATCTTCCGACGGGACTCCACCCTGTGCAGAACCTGCCGGTGGTCCCGTATCATCTGCTTCCTGTTGACAGACAGACCTCTGTGGAGAGGCACAGGAGATGTGATCTAACGTGACGTTTCACTCAAACACATTTTGCCAGATGTGAATTAGATTTCAGTTTTTGAAAGGGAACACATTGGTGGTGTGGCAGTCAATTTGTTTCTGAACAGTGACACAATTGTTGTTGTTTCTGCTCTGTCCTCCAGCACCTTGGATTTGAAATGAAACCGTAACGGATAGGCTAAAATGCAGTCAGTTTTAATTTCAGGGTATTTACATCCATAGCAGATAAACCATTTACAAATAACAGAATGTTTGGTACGTAGTCCACCTCGTTTAAGGGTAACAAAAGTATTTGGACAATTTGCTTCACACCTGTCTTTTATTAAGCAGGTGTGCTTGTTTACATTATTAGTGTACAGTATTAATGAATCGAACCCACAACCTGGCGTTGCAAGCACCATGCTCTACCCATTTATCCCATACATTTTGTAGGCAAATAGGTGTGTAGACAGCTTCTGATCAGCAGTCACATTACTGGGGACCTCTTACAGGTCAGGGGTCCTCTTAGGGGTTAGGGGTCATTTTAGGGGTTATGGGTCCTTTTAGCAGTTAGGGGTCATCTTTAGGGTTAGGGCTCCTCTTAGGGGTTAGGGGTCATCTTTAGATTTAGGGGTCCTCTTAGGGATTAGGGGACTTCTTTGGGGTTGGAGGACCTCTTTGAGGTTATGGATCCTTTTTGGAAGCCGATACTGGTCTGCTTATCCCAGCAGTTTTGTACTTTGTAAACCTACCTGTGGTCAATAATCCCTGTCCTACCTGTGGTCAATAATCCCTGTCCTACCTGTTGTCAATAATCTCTGTCCTACCTGTAGTCAATAATCCTGTCCTACCTGTTGTCAATAATCCCTGTCCTACCTGTAGTCAATAATCCCTGTCCTACCTGTAGTCAATAATCCCTGTCCTACCTGTAGTCAATAATCCCGTCCTACCTGTAGTCAATAATCTTTGTCCTACCTGTAGTCAATAATTCCTGTCCTTTCCCGATCCAGCCTCTGAATCAACTCCTCAATCTGGCGTCTTTCCAAGGGGATGTTGGATTGCTGTCATGGGCACATGGAGTAGACAAATAAAGACAACGGAAAGGCCTTTGCAATTTATGGGAACAGAAAGTTACATTATTATTAGAACACACCCATATTAGTACATGTGAGTATTTTTGGTTTTTATCGCATCTCTGGAAATGCTTTAGCTCAACAGATTCCGTAGAAGTCAGAGTCTATGAAACGAAAAAGACCTGCAGTGACTTCCGGAAGTCAGCCAGAGACATTAACATTGCCCCGTCTTTATCGATGTTCCGGAAGAAGTCCAACAAGCGCAGCTTCTGTTCATCCAGATAATCCTTCAGTAGATCACAACAGAGCAGTTATAAAACAAGAACACATATTTCCTTGTGTTGAAAAGTAGCCGTAAAAGGGTTAGGGTTAGGGTTACAAAAAAAGGTTAGGGTGTAAAAAAAAGAAAAAAGCACAGCACTCCATGTTGTTATGCCGTCATACCATGCGTGTGTGCGCGTGTGTGTGTGTGTGTGTGTGCTGTCAGTTTGACAAAAGAAAACACATACTGTAAATTACGAGTCACAGTACCTGAATGACTTTCATTGGGTCAAGGCGTCTGAGTGGTTTCTTAGCGATAAACCCACCGACCCCTCCATACTCTACCACTAAATGGGGATGATCCTGATGGGTCTGCTCGAGCCGTCGGACAAAGTGCTCATTCACCAACACGTTCTAGGCACAAAGGGACTAGTTAACACTCCAAACCAATTGTGCTCCACGCAGTTAAAAACGCAGGGCAACCAAACCATGATATATTTTAGCAATAACACACGGGGGGTGTGGTATATGGCCATTATACCACAGCTAAGAATTGTCCTTAGGCACGACGCATTGCGGAGTGCATGGACATAGCGCTTAGCCGTGATATACTGACAATATACCACGAACACACATGATGCCTCACTGCGATTATAAACTGGTTACCAACACAATTAGAGCAGTAATAAGTGCTGTGATGTCATACCCGTGGTGTACGGTCTCACATACCTCGGCTATCAGCCTACCGGTATTCAGGATTCAAAGCAACCGGTTTATAATACACAGTTATAACACATTGACCGAACCATGCTATATTACACAGTTATAACACGTTGACCGAACCATGCTATATTACACAATCACAACACATGGGGACCAAACCATTACACATTACACATTTATAACACATTGACCGAACCATGCTATATTACACAGTTATAACACATTGACCGAACCATGCTATATTACACAGTCACAACACATGGGGACCAAACCATTACACATTACACAGTTATAACACATTGACCGAACCATGCTATATTACACAGTTATAACACACTAACACACTTCCAGTGTACGTCAAAATGAAAAACGACAACGCTCACGGATATGTTGATCTCCTCCAGGGCAGTTTTGGGTGTCTTTTTGACCATGGCGAGAAGAGCCAACGCCCCCTCCACTGTCAGAGTGTTATTAGCCAGCTGCAGGGACATTAAAATGGCAACGTTACCCCCCCCCCATAGGCCAGTGGATGTACGACCTCACTGCCCTGCGGGAGGAGCACCTACCAGGAGCACTCGGAGATTGGTGTTAGCCTCCAGCCCTTTGCAGAGCTTGGCCACCCCTTCGTTGGGGATGCGGTTGTTGGTGAGGTTCAGGTGTTCAAGGGTGCTGTTGAGTTTCAGAGCCTCCCCTAAAGCCAAGGCCCCCTCGTTCCCGAAGCCGTTCCAGGACACATCCAGATGTTTCAGGGTCACATTCGCCTGTGTAACGATTCAGATACCTTGTTTAGCTTGTTTACATACCTACCCTTACATTTCAACTAACTTACTGAATGTGGGAATTGGGCCAAGTGTAAGTGTGTGTGTGTGTGTGTACAAACCCCGAGGCCAGCACAGAAAGCCACGGCTGCTTTCATTTGCAGACGATTCCAGCTCAAGTCCAGGACCTCCAGGCCTTCATTGTTTGCTGTGCGATTAGAAGGCCGGTGAGAGACGGTTGAAGCTTAACGCTGACAGTGACGGCATGACACGCAACGTCGCGCCTGACCGTGCGCGTTACCCTAACAGTTCCCCAAGGCTATGCCCCGCGGAGACCGCTCGGCTGTAATGATGTGAGAATTGTGGTCCTACCTAACATCTGGCCCAGATGCTTCCCGCCGGTCCTGCAGAACTGGTTGTGGCTCAGGTCCAATTCCTTCACGCTGTAGTTTTTCTGTAGGCAGAGATGTGACACGTTGCTAGCCATGGACCCTGAACAGTAACCTTGTGCGTTTGCAGCCATGTTAGCCATTTTACAGTTCACTCACTGCAAGGGCGTCCGCGAAACATTTGGCGTCGCTGTCCTTGAATCCGTTCCCTGTTGAAAAAACAATATTCTCCGTACGTTTTTTATTCATGTATTTTATTAATAATGATTGAGAAATGAAGTGCCTGCAATCCTAAACGGATCGGTTTGTAACAGAACCATGTAACCAATGTGTTTTACTGAATTTGCTGCCCCTTGCTGTCCGTTGTAGTCATTTTGTTCGCGTTACATGCTCTCTTTTTTAAGATGAACATTTATCAAAAACTGCTTAGCATGGCAATAACAAAAAAACAGTATTTTGATCCTGTTTTCTGGTTTCTGCGTACGCCACCTGAAAGTTTGAGGGATTTGATAGAAGTGTTGTCAAACAACAGTCTTGCAATGCACGCTGCGCCCTCGGACTGTAGGTGATTGTCAGACAAATCCTGTGAAAACAAACGGCGGCCATTTTAATACGGCTGCTTAATTCGTCGTGAGGGCATAACCTGTACTATTCCTATTTCCTGTTGGGGTGCCTCATGGGTAAACTCAGGCCGCTTTTGATGTCATTAAAGCATTTGGTTAGACGTTGACAGTGCCAGATCATAAAATACTATCTGATACAAACGCACCAGATGGCGAATGGTGAAATTGCGTTCCAACATCTCCACCAGGTGTCTGGTTCCTTCGGCCAGCAGGTAGTTATCTGCCAACTCCAGGCGGGTGATGTTCATGTCGGTCTGAGAGAAAAACATCGGAATCTATCAGGCGAATCCCTTGAAGGTCCCACAGGTTGACTGGAGAGACTGTAATGTCTTTACCACAAGGGCTGCGGCCAGCGCTTTGCCCCCGCGGGGTCCCAGACCATGGTGGTTGAGGTTCATGGCGGAGCTGCCCAGGTTGCGCAGGAAATAGGAGACAGGAACCACCCCCACCTCCTTGCACGCTTGCAGGTACACGTCAGTGGTTGTGTCCTTCCAGCTCTTCTGAACCTCTAACAATTAAAATAAGAGACCCTCAGTGTCATTCAACTGTCAGGGTGACAATATTGCAATATCATGCAAATGATCCAACAGTGTGTCTTCAAAAAGGGGATTTACTGGAGAACATGTGGTGTGCTTGCTATGCGTGAAGTCTTCACCGGTATGGTTGTGAATTAGCGGTAGTTGTGGCAGTGGTTTAGGTCCTACAATACTAATAATGGTACTACAAAGGTTGTCAGAGTAGGCAATGTGCTAATGCTATTTTGAGGTGGTTTCTAATAGTGGTTTAGGAAAATAGCCTGAAGTGGATGTATAATTTGTCATGCTCTCGAAACGTTTTAGTTTGAACATTCAGAAAGTTTGGGTGAAATGATTTCAGTTTAGATTGTTGAAGCCTGCAATTCGCTGTTAAAATAAGTGTGGATGAAACATGCTGTATGTTTAATGAAGCAGGAAGGATAGTGTGGAAAATAAAGTAAAGATGGTAGTGTGGGAGCGACTTTGTTGACTTCTGTTTACAGAGATCCTTGGTCATTCATGAAAACTCTTTAACACATAACCTCTTTTTGTTATGTTTATTGAGTTTTGAAGCCCACTTCAAAAAATTGTGCAATATACGGTACCTGTCAAACATTTGGACACACCAACACATTCAAGGTTATTTCTTTATTTTTACTATTTTCCACAAAATCTATATAATACCACATATGGAATCATTGTAGTGACCCAAAATGTCTTAAACAAATCAAAATAAGTTTATATTTTAGATTCTTCATAGTTGCCATCCCTTCATGACAGCTTTGCACACTCTTGGTATTTTCTCAACCAGCTGAGATTGTCACTTGGAATGCATTTCAATTAACAGGTGTGCCTTATTAAAAGTTAATTTCTCTGAACTTAGCTACATTTTGGTGGGCTTAATAGCTACATCTAAATGTCGGAAACACTGCACACGTTTAAAGTTGTTTTTGCAGTGGTAACTTTCAGAGTTTGGGCGAAAAAGCACTGTAGTAAGTACTGAACGTTTCTAAAGTTGCGCGTTGCTTTGCAAGCACAGTAACTGCTGCCATCTGACAGGGCAAGAATTTTTAGCCTCCACCTCCAGGTCCTTATTCCACTCACCCTCTGTGTCCAGGCTGTCTGCCGGGGATGGGCTGTCATCATCCACCAGTCGGAGGGAGTCCAGAGACAGGTTGGACATCTCCTGTCTATCAACACGCACAACGTTCAGGTCCAAGCCGCGACTACCCTGGCGTACCTTCTGAAATCACACTGACACACACCTCCCACCGTGTTCAGCACAAGCACTCGTGAAGGCGGGCTGGGGAGCTGTTGCGGTTGACGGTGACATCAGACACCTCGTTCGGTCCCACCCTGAGCCGTTTGAAACCGTAATTCATCCCTGGGGACGCCGTCCCGTGTCATGAAAGATTCACCAACTTGGGGAAGTGTCATAAGCCCGTGGTAGGGATGGGCATTTCCAATCTTCAGGGGCCTGATTGGTGTCATACCACGGCCCTGACGCTTAGCTAACACCCCTGACTCTGGTGACCAACGGATTACGACCTCGTGTTTTATAATGCCATTAGTTTAGCTGTGTTTGTTTCGGGGTGAAGGGTGTGGTAAGAACCCCAGCCAGTGGGGATTGGACAATCCCATCCCTGATCTGCACCAATGAGCATCATGGTAGATTTGTTTTTGTGTTTAACATCATTAATGCAAACAGGACTGACATTGGAGCACAAAATTATTGGGAACCTGATATTTTACAGGCTTTGCCTATTTGCATGCCTTATGAACCGCTTCTCAGGTTCACCACACGCAAATAATACTCTTTCCGTAGAAGTTCCAATTTTATTGGTTAGTGCTCAATTATTAAGTCAAATGTAATATGATCTGGATTAAAAAGGAGTACAACAGTTCCAAGACTGGTGCAAGATACACCAATCCATTGCTTTTCAACTTAAGTAGTAAACAAGAATAAAATAAACTACCTAACAATTCCCAAAGGTGGTAGTTAATCATAGAGAAGCATAAGCTAAAAACAAAATTGGCTGCGTTTACCTGACATATTCAGAGGCATACAGTCGTATGAAAACGTTTGGGTACCCCTGACAATTTCCATTTATAGATAATTGGGTGTTTGAATCAGCAATTTCATTTTGATCGATCAAATAACTGATGGACACTAATATTTCAGTAGTGAAATGAGGTTTATTGGATTAACAGAAAATGTGCAATATGCATCAAAACGAAATTAGACAGGTGCATAAATTTGGGCACCCCAACAGAAAAATCACATCAATATTTAGTAGAGCCTCCTTTTGCTAAAATAACAGCCTCTAGACGCTTCCTATAGCCTCTAATGAGTTTCTGGATTCTGGATGAAGGTATTTTGGAACATTCCTCCTTACAAAACATCTCCAGTTCAGTTAGGTTTGATGGTTGCCGAGCATG
>JACXGI010017480.1:0-14531 GCA_016801175.1 Esox masquinongy
TGACTATGTCCATATACATTCCTGTGGTATAAATAAGATGGGATCATTGCTTTTTTGAGTATATTCTGACAGCTGTGTCATAATGACATAATTTGTGTTAATCATGAATTTATTCTGAAATGTATAACAGTAATAACAGTGAAAGTAGTTAATGAACAATATTCCCAACACTGTTTTATCCCCACCCCAAACACTAGCTCTAACCTAAACCACACAGAATGAACACTGCCCAAAACGCCTCAATAACACTTCTAATGTTGACGTGAGTTATTAAGATCTTGTTGGAATACACAAAGAAAGAGAGAATGAGGGAAACAGTGGTGGCCAGTTGCATTGCTCTGTTTAGACTACAACATACAGTATTTTTTTTTAAGTTTAAAAAGCACATCCATCACGGTGGACCAAAGGTTTGGAAGTAGTCACGGATAAAGCAAGTAGAGGAAGACAGAGAGACATACGTACGTTACAGTGTGGTAGTGCTCCAGTCATGATTTCCTCAGCATCCACCTCCAGCATGCGAACGGTCTGACCGGTACGAGCATGTTTGGCTTTGACGGCAAACTTGGTGATCAGACCGTTGATGCGGAGTGGTAAGAACCAGGTGACCACGACAAACGTGTGGTTCTGAGCAAACGCTGTCAGGTTAGTCACCAGGCCGGGGGCTTGAAAAGAGATGGAGAAACAGATGTATTGGCTTTGTGTGTGACTGTGTATGTACAGTGGATATAAAAAGTCTACACACCCCTGTGAAAATGCCAGGTTTTTGTGATGCAAAATAATGAGACAAAGATAAATCATGTCAGAACTTTTTCCAGAGCAAAAGCCATGGTCCGCAGAGAGCGTCCAAAGCATCAAAGGGATCTCATTGTTGAAAGATATCAGTCAGGAGAAGGGTACAAAATAATTTCCAAAGCATTAGATATACCATGGAACACAGTGAAGACAATCATCATCAAGTGGAGAAAATATGGCACAGCAGAGACATTACCAAGAACTGGACTTCCCTCCAAAATTGTTGAAAAGACGAGAAGAAAACTAGTCAGGGAGGCTTCCAAGAGGCCTACAGCAACATTAAAGGAACTGCAGGAATTTCTGGCAAGTACTGGCTGTGTTGCTACATGTGACAACAATCTCCCGTATTCTTGCCTTTTCTTCAAAGAAAAACATCCAAGCCCGGCTGAAGTTTGCAAAAACAAACAAACAGTGAAGCATGGTGGTGGCAGCATCATGCTTTGGGGCTGTTTTTCTTCAGCTGGAACCGGGGGCTTAGTGAGGGTGGAGGGAAATATGAACAGTTCCAAATACCAGGCAATTTTGGCACAAAACCTTCAGGCGTCCGTTAGAAAGCTGAAGATGAAGAGGAAGTTCACCTTTCAGGACCACAACGACCCAAAGCACACATCCAAATCCACAAAAGTATGGCTTCACCAGAAGAAGATTAACGTTTTGGAATGGCCCAGCCAGAGCACAGACCTGAATCAAATTGAACATCTGTGGGGTGTTCTGAAGAGGGCTGTGCACAGGAGATGTCCTTGCAATCTGAAAGATTTGGAGCGCTTTTGCAAAGAAGAGAGGGCAAATTATTGCCACGTCAAGATGTGCCATGCTAATAGACTCCTACCCAAAAAGACTGAGTGCTGTAATAAAATCATATCTAATATTTTTCAACAATGAGATCCCTCTGATAATTTGGAAGCTCTCAGCGGACCATGGCTTTTGCTCTGAGATGCAACTAAGTAAATGTCAGGAAAATCCTACTAGAACAGCTGAACTTTATTTGTGATTAATCAGAGTCACTTTAAATGATGGCAGGTGTGTAATGACTTCTATGTAACATGTGTTTGAATGTGATTGGTTAATTCTGAACACAGCCACATCCCCAGTTATAAGAGGGTGTGCACACTTTTGCAACCAGGTTATTGTGAGTTTTTTATTTTTTATTTTTCCCCCTCAAAGATTTCAGTTTGTTTTTCAATTGAATTGTTCACGTTATAGGTCACATTAAAGGTGGAAAAAGTTCTGACATGATTTATCTTTGTCTCATTCTTGTACATCATAAGAACCTGGCATTTTAACAGGTGTGTGTAGAGTTTTTATATCCACTGTATGTGTTGTTGTCAGGTTATTAGCGGATACCTACGAGCCTCATTGGTTTTGATGTAAAGAGACTTGCTAAAAGGTCCAACACCAGCAGAGTTTTCTGCTGCAACCTGAACAGTAAGAGAGAGACAGAGAGAGAGAGAGACAGAGACAGAGAAGTTATTAAGTCTAACTCAGCATACAAAATGTTTCCATTGTCAGTAACATTCTGACTCTAACACTACTGCAGTATGGTGGTGTGGGACACATCTCTGATCCTTGCTTTAGCAAATGAGATAAATGCCACATGCCAAGCAGTTCCCATACCAGGCCATGATTCAGCCAGTCAGGATGTTCTCCGTACAGCAGCACTAGCATTTCAACGGGACCAAAAGCGGCTTGCCAAACATCTTCTGTCACCTTAGGAAATAGATCCACTGTTGTACCCTATTTACAGCATTGGTGGTGTTGATAGTGCCTGATAAGTCCTTTGTGAGTACACAGGAACTTCAAACACCTGACTCTCTTCACTTTGTTGATGTAGATCGGGGCATGTTTGCTCCTCTGTTTCCAGAAGTCAACAATCTTCTTCAAGTCAATAATTTGTTTTGCGGATGTTGTTGTCCTGGCACCAGACTGCTATATTGATTCCGTCCTACCTGTAGGCCGACTCATCATCAGGCCTACAGCCATGGTACTGGCGTCATGAACAGCCATTCTTTTGGTGAACAGAAAATCAAGCAGATGGCTGAGGACACATCCCTGGTGGCCCCTAGTGTTAGATGTCTGAGAGATGTGGCTTGGGGTACTGTATGTCCCTGGTGGCCCCTAGTGTTAGATGTCTGAGAGATGTGGCCGGGGGTACTGTATGTCCCTGGTGGCCCCTAGTGTTAGATGTCTGAGAGATGTGGCTTGGGGTACTGTATGTCCCTGGTGGCCCCTAGTGTTAGATGTCTGAGAGATGTGGCCGGGGGTACTGTATGTCCCTGGTGGCCCCTAGTGTTAGATGTCTGAGAGATTTGAATGCTGAACTACAGACCATAAACAGCATTCTCACGTAGGTGTGTTGTGGCTCTTTGAATAGCGATGAAAATGTCAGTCTCTGTTGATCTGTTTTGTCAGTAGGCCATGTGGAGTGGTTCCAGTGATCCTGATAGTCTACATCTGATGTGGGCCATGACAAACCTATCGAAGCACTTTGTCATGTGGTTTTTTGGACACTAGGACAATGGTGGCCTCCATGAAGCAAATGGGAATTACAGCTTGTGACAAGGTTGAAGATCTGCTCGTTGGCACACACTCTGAGGAGGCGCAAGAGCCTTTCCTGTTGGCTCATTGCTGTATGTACTTCAAAGCAAGTGTAGAATGCAGAATTCATGCAGGTCAAATTTTCCATGTGGTCCAACCCCTTTTACCAACAAATGGCACAGGCTACATGTTGGTGATATTTTTGGCGTTTGTTTTAGATTTGTTTGGATAAGATATTCCATGACAAAGAAAATTGCATCTGGTTGAAAGGACTCCCATATTCATATGCAGTTTTGCTAGCTAATTTGGTCAGCTAATATGTACACAAAGCTTATTCTTTAGCAATTGCATGTTTACAAACCAGAAACGTGGCAGTTTGGCTAGGCTAGCTTGTTGTGCCTCTTTCCTACCCTTTCCCAGGTTACATAAATTTCTACTTCGGCCAGTTCTGCTGGAATAGGCAAGCTTGCAGGTAATAGGAGTCAACGGAGATAGGGGTTGAGGGACTGCAAGCCCTGATCAAGGTCTGGTAGACCAAACAAAAGTAAAGGTAAACACACCAAACAAAAGTAAAGGTAACCAAGAAATCACACACCCTACAAAGCTCTTACATTTTGTTTTCAGATAATTTGACACACATACACACATGCATTCACACACAAACTCCCTTGCCTGTCATGCTAAGCAGTGTTATGGCCATTAAGGAATAATGTATTCAAAAACTATTAACAATCCTCTCATATAGAGTATTGAAAGAAGAGTCTGTGGAAACAGAACAGCATGGCTTATCCATAGATCTGTTTACAATTAATTATTTAATCGCAATCAATTATTCAACCAGATCAAGATAATAGTTTCTGAGTCTGTGTCCGTAATGCACAACAGCATATACACTATGTTCTCAAACACCCAAAAATGGTTTATACCATGCTCTTTTGTTAAACTGTTATTGATTTACAGTACCAGTCAAAAGGTAGCACACTTGAATGGGTGCAGTAGGTGTTTATGACTCTCTTGTAGATGTGTTTGTGTGAGAGAAACAGATAGAAAGAGTGAGAGAGAGAAACCAATTGAGATAGAGAGACAGAGGAACACATCAGAATGCCATCCAAAAGAACATAAAACTCAACATCCCAATCAAGATCTGGCTGAGAACAATCAGTCATAGAGCTGCTTTCCCTCTATCGATTTGAGGTCCAATTTACCATTGTTTCCAAGACAGCACATTTCAGCACTGGACAGGGCTGCTGTCATTACGGATTTGGCCAAAGATGAGGAGCACAGTGGGACCAGGGTGACCAGCAAGCTTTACAGACCAGCTTCCAGACAACAGGAAGGGGTTAATGTGGCTGACATGCCAGAGAACCAGAGGCCAGAGACGCCATGATATTTATTTGTTCAGCCTGGTTTTAAGCTTAGATTTAAATAATGAAGAAATGTGTCATGTGGACATGGTTCGATCCTAACCACCTGAATAAGAGATGACAGGAACAGACAGATGACGGGAACAGACAGATGACGGGAACAGACAGATGACGGGAACAGACAGATGACAGAAACAGATAGAAGACAGAAACAGACAGATGACAGAAACAGACAGATGACGGGAACAGACGGATGACGGGAACAGACGGATGACGGGAACAGACAGATGACGGGAACAGACAGATGACGGGAACAGACAGATGACGGGAACAGACAGATGACGGGAACAGACAGATGACAGGAACAGACAGATGACAGGAACAGACAGATGACAAAAACAGACAGATGACAGAAACAGATAGATGACAGAAACTGACAGATGAGAGAAACAGATAGATGACAGAAACAGATAGATGACAGAAACAGATAGATGACAGAAACAGACAGATGAGAGAAACAGACAGATGAGAGAAACAGATAGATGACAGAAATAGACAGATGAGAGAAACAGACAGATGACAGAAACAGATAGGTAATAGAAACAGACAGATGAGAGAAACAGATAGATGACAGAAACAGACAGATGAGAGAAACAGATAGATGACAGAAACAGACAGATGAGAGAAACAGACAGATGAGAGAAACAGACAGATGACAGAAACAGATAGGTAATAGAAACAGACAGATGAGAGAAACAGATAGATGATAGACACATACAAATGAGAGAAACAGATAAATGATGGAAACAGACAGATGTGAGAAACAGACAGATGATAGAAACAGACAGATGACAGAAACAGACAGATGATAGAAATAGATAGATGATAGGAACAGACAGACGAGAGAAACAGATAGATGATGGGAACAGACAGATGAGAGAAACAGATAGGAGACCTTGCTGTGTACTGTCTGAGAGTTACCTGGATGTTGTAGGTAGAGCCTGGTAAAAACAGGTTGAGGAGTGTCTCAGAGTCAGGTAGGGGTTTCGGAGCCTCTTTGAAGGTGGTGTCTGGATAAGGACACATCTCTTTGTACCTGTGATTGAAGAGAACATTTTTTATTTCAACACCAGTTGATATACAAACAACTGAATTTAAACTTTTTTTAAGTATATAGCAGCGGAATAATAACATGCTATTATCATGCACAATAGTTGAGTTTCAGTACAATGAAAGCAGTGTAAAAGGAGTCTTATCTGAGTCAACATCACCTGATCACATAACCGTTGACGTGGGAGTCATGGGGCATTACCCAGGACAGAAGGATCCCATTGGAGCCGACTCTCTCACCCTCTAGGTTGTTTGGGGCAGATGTTGGGGCTAGGAGAGGAGAAGGGGAGGAAAGGACAACAGAGAACAGACGGGATTTGTTCAGGCCATATTCTCCAAAATCTCCTGATAATCTGTCAGATTTATCATACATAACAGTCCATTTAACTAATTGTGAGGACTGTGAGAGAGGCTGTGAAATATCCTCTTGCTTTAGATACTGCCATTACTGTTTGGTAGTGGATGAACCAACTATGTGTGTGACCTGACTGCTCTATTCTCGTGAATGGACCCTCAGAGGTCTGGCATTTCATTGACATTTACTAGCATCCTTCATCCTACTTAGCACAGGGATAGAGTTACCACACACACACACACACACACACACACACACACACACTCACACTCACACTCACACTCACACTCACACTCACACTCACACTCACACTCGTTGGAAGATAATAAACATTATCAGCAGAGGGCAGCAACAGAGCAATGATTCCTCAGAGCAGATAAATCTATGGGTCAACTGTAGGCGTATGTGCATCTCACCGGTCTCAATGGTGGTGATTATGCGGCTGACCGGTGGGCTGAGGTTGGACGAGGAGGCGGCGGTCACCATGACCGTAAACGTGGTTCGAGGACTCAGACTGGATACATCTGCCTGATGAGAGACCACATGATCAGAACCTTCCCACAACCACAACACGTTTATGTATGTGGTTGCATATATCAATGTGTGGGCACACGTGGAGCAATCTAACCTGTGAGTGAGTGTATCCCAGGAAACATGGAAAGAACAGCAGGAAGGTGAAGACCATGTTTGAGTTTGCCCAGTTAGGTGTTAGCTGGTCAGAGGCAACAGTTAATCCAGTTAGCTGGTCAGAAGCAGCAGTTAATCCAGTTAGCTATTAGCTGGTCAGAGGCAGCAGTTAATCCAGTTAGCTTTTAGCTGGTCAGAGGCAGCAGTTAATCCGGTTAGCTATTAGCTGGTCAGAGGCAGCAGTTAATCCAGTTAGCTGTTAACTGTTCAGAGGCAGCAGTTAATCCAGTTAGCTGTTCAGAGGCAGCAGTTTATCCAGTTAGCTGTTAATTGGTCAGAGGCAGCAGGCTAGAAAGAGGCAGTGTTAGTGGTGTCCAGCTAAAGCCATTAACTCAACGTTCTTGGTTAGATAGCTTAGAGGTAAGGATTTTAGGTTGCAGTTTTTCAGTCCAGTGCTGTCAACAATTTATTTACAGTAGTTAGATCTTTGTGCATTAGTCTAGGCCTAATTTAGTAAGCTATTCCACATTTAGCTGGTTAGAGTTTCTGGGCGATATAGTGTAGTAAAAGAGTTGGTTAGATACAGCAGTAGTAGTCATAGTTGAGCCCTAGGGTACATTAGCAGGTTAGCAACAGCAGTAGTAGTTTTAGTACAACCCTATGGTACATCAACAGGTTAGCAACAGTAGTGGTTTTAGTACAACCCTAGGGTACATCAACAGGTTAGCAACAGCAGCAGTAGTTTTAGTACAACCCTCGAGTACATCAACAGGTTAGCAACAGCAGTAGTAGTTTTAGTACAACCCTCGGGTACATCAGCACGTTAACAACAGCAGTAGTAGTTTTAGTACAACCCTCGGGTACATCAACAGGTAAGCAACAGCAGCAGTAGTTTTAATACAACCCTCGGGTACATCAACAGGTTAGCAACAGCAGTAGTAGTTTTAGTACAACCCTGGGGTACATCAACAGGTTAGCAACAGCAGTAGTAGTTTTAGTACAACCCTGGGGTACATCAACAGGTTAGCAACAGCAGTAGTAGTTTTAGTACAACACTGGGGTACTTCAACAGGTTAGCAACAGCAGTAGTAGTTTTAGTACAACCCTGGGGTACATCAACAGGTTAGCAACAGCATAAGCTGTTCTAGTCCAGCCCTAAGGTATATCAACAGAGGTAGTAGTTGTAGTTCAACCATGAAGAAGCAACAGGTGAACTGAAGCCATTGTATTTGTAGTCCAGCCTTTGGGTTGTAACAGGTTTGCTACAGCAGTAGAAATAGTTGTCCTGCACTGCAAGTAACCCAGTCCACCTTTAGCAGTATGTCCAATGGTCAGCAGTTAGGTTCAGCAAGAAGCAGAGCAGTGTGTACACCATGCCTCCATGTAGGCAAACTCACTCATTCTCTATTTCTCTGGGGAGAGCAGCTTCCCCAAATGAATGATTCAGGGTTGAGCTCAGGAGGCCTGCCTAATAAATAATGAGCTATTACTAAACCTGTATGTGTGTGTGTGTGTGTGTGTGTGTTAGGTTACACTGGAGGGTATCTGACACCTGGCTGCTGAGCAGGGTTGGAAGTGGGTGGGTGAGGGAGAGGTATGTAGTAGTGTGTGTGTTGTGATTGTGTATGTGCATACACCTCACCATAAATTAGTGGTGTTGAAGTTTACAGAATCCTGTTAACTCCTCCCGTCTCCACTGGTGCTGATAACATCTACTGTGCAAAATGACTTCCATGTGTGTGTGTGTGCATGCGTGTGTGTGTGTATATGTATAGTATTGGGACAGTAAAGTAAAAATGGCTATTTTTGCTGTAAACAGAAAATTATTCAAAAATGAATATGAGGCAGAAGACAGAATGTCACCTTTGATGTCTGTCTATTTCATAGTTATGTCCATATAAAATTGGGGGATGGAACACTAACAATGCTGTTATTCTTAGTTGGTAAAACATAAAAGTGTTGAAATGGACAGAAATGAAAGGTGGCTTTCTGAACTTTTAATTGTATTGTCACATGCCTTGAGTGGAAACTAAAAAATAGCAGTTTTGACTTTACTGTCCCAATACTTATGGAGGGCACTGTACATCTGACCCGCTTCTAATCAGAACATTTTAATATCTTGATGAAAAGTTTGACCTTAAAAGGCCATGTTCTCTTCTAATCTCTACCCGCCACACTCATCCTAGCCATCATGTTTCAACATCCTACTGCTTGCTATTTAGGGTTTTAGTCAAGGCATCTGTGAAAGAACTTTGTGATAACTGCTGAGTAAAAGGGCTTTATATTATCCATGTTAATGACCGGTTGTGTGTAGGATACCTGCATGTGTCCGTCGTGTGTGTGGTAGACAGAGACAGTTCCTCGGTTGGGAAGCAGGCTGATGAGGTACCGCTCCACGCACCCCTCTGACTGCTCCCAACGAAGAGACAACTTCTGCGCAAACACACTCACCACACACAAGCCCCGCACACGGCGTGGCACTGAGAGACAGAGGGAGAGACATAGAGCGAGACATAGAGAGTGAGTGAGAGTGTTGAAATCAGGGACAATGTGGTCATAGTGTGGTTATAGTGTGGTCAGAGTGTGGTTATAGTGTGGTCAGAGTATGCTGATAGTGTGCTTGTGGTGTGGGTGTAGTGTGGTCAGAGTGTGGTTAAAGAGTGGTCATAGTGTGGTCAGAGTGTGTTTATAGTGTGGTTAAAGAGTGGTCATTGTGTGGTCAGAGTGTTTATATAGTGTGGCCATAGTGTGGTCAGAGTGTGTTTATAGTGTGGTTGGAGTGTGTTTATAGTGTGGTTAAAGAGTGGTCATAGTGTGGTTAGAGTGTGTTTACAGTGAGTTTAAAGTGCGGTCATAGTGTGGTCATATTGTGGTTATAGTGTAGTTATAGTGTGTCTACAGTGTGGTCATAATTTTGTCATAGTGTGGTCAGAGTGAGGTTATAGTGTGTATTAGGTGTAGTTATAGTGTGTTTATAGTGTGGCCATAGTGTACCTGTGGTTATGGTCAAGGAGGCTGCGGTCCCTGCCATTCCTCGTCGGATACGCATCACACTCATATTGTAGTTACAGCCGTCCTTCAGTCCTGTTACCGTAGCAACCTGCATCTCACTGGAAACTTCGAGCGTTTGTGTGTGAGAGCCGTTTTCTACAGTTACCCTGTGGAAGTCAAACTGACCAATGGCAGCATCCCACCTCAACACAGCACAGGAAGAGTTAACGTGGAGCAAAAAGAGGGAACACACACGAGCCGGACCTGCAGCAAACACACACTTTAGTATAACATGACATCTGTCTCATCTCACAACCAACACAAACGTCACTAAGTTTTAACATGGTTAGACACATTCAGAATAAAAATTGTTGATTTGCATTTATGTGTGTCCGTGTGTGTGTGTGTGTCTGTGTGTGTGTGTGTCTTACGTGTGGAGAACGGTGTAGTGACAGGCTGGCTGGAGTCTGATCCCAGCAGGCTCAGGATGGTGATGTTATAATCTGATCCTGGTGTTAGGCCTCCAACTTGGACACTGTTGGTCTGGAGCAACATTGTACGACACGACAACTTCTCCCCTGACTGACACAACAGTAGCTAAGAAGAACACAAAATATTAGGACTGCAACAAAATCTAATGTTGGAGTTGTGAGTAGTAAAAAAAAAAAACCAAAAACACGGAGCAAGCAGTATCCTGTTTTATCTGTACAGATTCTATTGTTTACCCAGACCAGAAGTCCTTAGATTAGGAATAAAGTTTAGGTTATTAGCAAGGGATAGGTTGAGGGTCAGGACTAAGGTTAGGTTTAAGGCTATGCGATAGTGAACAGGGATTTCTGATTTTCCAGTCCCCACAAGGATAAAAAAATTTATGTACATCTATACAGTATGTGTAGTGCTTGGTCATTCTACCTGGCAGTGGCTCTGTGGGGTCATACATATTTAAAGGGCTGGTAACCAGAGTGGCCCCGCTCTGATGAGTCACTAGGCAACGACCAGGTGAGTATGTTCTCTGGAAGTCTGCAGGTTAATATTACCTGGCTCCCTGTCCTGACCCCTGTCCTGACCCCCTGTCCTGACCCCCTGCCCTGACCCCCTGTCCTGGCACCCTGTCCTGACACCCTGTCCTGACCCCTGTCCTGCTTCCTTTTATAAAGAACTCATTATGTGTGGCTCTGCTTTGATGAGTCACTAGGCAACGACCAGGTGAGTATGTTCTCTGGAAGACTGCAGGTTAATATTACCTGGCTCCCTGTCCTGGCCACCTGTCCTGACCCCTGTACTGGCCCCCTGTCCTGGCCCCCTGTCCTGGCCCCCTGTCCTGCTTCCTTTTATAAAGAACTCATTATGTGTGTTCTCTCTGCAGTGTGCAAGTCGATTGCCAAGAAGAGAAGTTGGGTCTTTAGGATGGGAAATGGGTGTCCTGACTAAAATGGCACTTATCTTAAAAGTAGCCTGACCCTAACCCTGTTAACTCTGGTGTCATGACTACCTTTCCAATCTGGCCCTCAAAACAACATGGCTACCTCATCATCCCCAGCTTCTAGTTGGCTCATTCATCCCCTCTACCTCCCCTTAAAGAAAAACATGCAAAATCCTATAGGTACTACTGTATATGTATGCAATCAATAATTTAAGACAATTTGGATAAAAGTGTCAGCTAAATGACTGCAATGTAAAATGAGAGGAGAGAAGAGAAGAGTGTCCTACCTTGTACCCCTCCACGCCCCCTATTGGGGCTCCCCAGCTGACAAACACAGATGAGGTCCAATCCTCTTCCAACTGCAACACTTCCTGTGGTGCTCCCGGGACTAAAGAGATACCAACCAGAAACTCTGTTCTCATATGAGCCAGTCAACAAGAAACTAACCCAATCAGAATTAACTGTACTGTGTTAGTAGTGTATACACTATGAGGTGGGTTTGATATGTTTCTTACAGTTGATACTTTTCTGCCAGTTCCCTGGCAGAAATTGTGAGATTTTGGCATTGATTTTGAAAATATGACTGGTCATGCAAAAAAACTTTCTTTTATTTATTATTATCCATTTATTATCACATAGTTGTTTGGCTCCTTTTTAAATCATAATGATAAGAGAAATCAACCAAATGACCTTGATCAAAAGTTTACATACCCTTGAATGTTTGGCCTTGTTACAGACACACAAGGTGACACACACAGGTGAAAATTAAAGGTGAATTTCCCACACCTGTGGCTTTTTAAATTGCAATTAGTGTCTGTGTGTAAATAGTCAAAGAGTTTGTTAGTTCTCACGTGGATACCCTGAGCAGGGTAGATACTGAGCCATGGGGAGCAGAAAAGAACTGTCAAAAGACCTGTGTAACAAGGTAATGGAACTTTATAAAGATGTAAAATGATATAAAAAGATATCCAAAGCCATGCAAATGCCAGTCAGTACTGTTCAATCACTTATTAAGAAACGGAAAATTCGGGGATCTCTTGATACCAAGCCAAGATCAGGTAGACCAAGAAAGATTTCAGCCAAAACTGACAGAAGAATTGTTCAGGATACAATGAAAAACCCACAGGTAACCTCAGGAGAAATATAGGCTGCTCTGGAAAAGGACGGTGTGGTTGTTTCAAGGAGCACAATACGATGATACTTGAAGAAAAATGAGCTGCATGTTCAAGTTGCCAGAAAGAAACCTTTACTGCACCAATGCCACAAAAAAGGCTGGTAACAATATGCCCGACAACACCTTGACACAGCTTCTAGGACCCTGTAATTTGGGGTGACGAGACCAAAACAGAGCTTTATGGTCACAACCATAAGCGTTTTGTTTGGAGAGGGGTCAACAAGGCCTATAGTGAACAGAATACCATCCCCACTGTGAAGCATGGTGGTGGCTCACTGATGTTTTGGGGGTGTGTGAGCTCTAATAGCACAGGGAATATTGTGAAAATTGATGGCAAGCTGAATGCAGCATGTTATCAGAAAATACTGGCAGACAATTTGCATTCTTCCGCACGAAAGCTGCGCATGGGACGCTCTTGGACTTTCCAGCACAACAATGACCCTAGGCACAAGGCCAAGTTGACACTCCGGTGGTTACAGCATTAAAAGGTGAAGGTTCTGGAGTGGCCATCACAGTCTCCTGACCTTAATATCATCAAGCCACTCTGGGGAGATCTCAAACGTGCGGTTCATGCAAGACAACCAAAGACTTTGCATGACCTAGAGGCATTTTGCCCAGACGAATGGGCAGCTATACCACCTGCAAGAATTCGGGGCCTCATAGACAACTATTAAAAAAGACTGCACGCTGTCATTTATGCTAAAGGGGGCAATACACAGTATTAAGATCTAAGGGTATGCAGACTTTTGAACAGATGACCTACAGTTGAATGTGAATCCCATAAGAAATAAAAAACGTGTTTTGCCTGCTCACTCATGTATTCTTTACAAATGGTATATATATTACCAATTCTCCAAGGGTGTGCAAACTTTTGAGCACAACTGTAAATTCAGTGTGTGTGTGAGTGAGATCTTGACTTTAAAATGGAACATAAACTGGAGAGAAACTGACTACCTCTTCTTACTGGAACAAATCCAATAAAACTTACAGCTGTTCCCAGGCATATATTTGGAAGTATGTCTGTGTGTGTGTGTGTGTGTGTGTGCGCGCGCGCGTGTGTGTCCACAACTCACTGGTGTTGATGCGTATAGAAGTAGGTGTACTCCTTCTCTCTCCATTGTTGCTGATAACATCAACTGTGTAATAACCTCCTGGAGATAGGTCCTCAAACTTGTAGGACCTACACATAGTAACTTATAGTTAAGTCAGGAACAGAGTTGGGGAGTAACGGATTACAAGTAAACGGTCTTTTATTACAAGTAAATCCGGATTACATGTAACAAAAAAAATAACAGTAACGGATTACAAAAAAACAGTAACTGCAATCCGTTACGTTACCAACAAAAATATTGTAATCGGATTACAGATACTTTTGAAAAAATGTATGATTACTTTTGGATTACTTAATTTGAAAAAGAATAGGTGCGCGAAATAATTATGACAAGTTGTATGTTTGAGTTTATTATTTAATGTTTTAAAAACATCGTTATTTGAACCAAAATATGAATTGCGCGCCTCAGTTGCGTGTGTGATCATCATGCGCGCAAAGGTGGACACGCATAACCAGTTTAGTGACGGAGGAAGCGCTAGTTTGAATTTCTCCGGTTTTGGTTGGTTGGATGGCTGGTGTGGGGCAATAGTATTAAGATAACATGCAAGTCTGCTAGAGGCTAAGTAGAACTAAGAGATATTGTAACTGCATTAGAGGAGGGGGTGACAGGATCCTTATCTCAATAGAATAGCTGGGAGCAAGAACAGACTACTTTGGAATTCGGTAATAAACTGGCACAATGCCAGATAAGTTGAAAAGACGCTAAAGCTAGAAGTCGATTGGTTGGAATAACAACAGGGAAACCTGAAGACGGCAGAGGCCATAAAAGATGTGTTAAACAACATAAATCTCATTTATATATGGTAGGAACCGCACCCTGAACCATAAAATTTAGGGTAGGGGGCTCATCCTGTGTGTGCTGTGATTGTGTCAGACTCTGTTGGACTGAATGCCACACTGTCTCCAGATATATCTGTATGAATAAAAGATAATTGCCGGCACTGCGATTTTGTCTCCTCTTAATCTCTTCTCATTAACCAACTCGGGGAAGTACTTTAGGTCGGTACTTCAATACCTAGGTATTTTAGGTCGGTACTTCAATAACATGG
>JACXGI010017481.1:0-14452 GCA_016801175.1 Esox masquinongy
GACGCTGTGTCTTGTTCAAGAGTGGCTTGACACAAGGAATCCGACAGCTGAAACCCATGTCTTGCATACGTCTGTGCGTGGTGGTTCTTGAAGCACTGACTCCAGCTGCAGTCCACTCTTTGTGAATCTCCCCCACATTTTTGAATGGGTTTTGTTTCACAATCCTCTCCAGGGTGTGGTTATCCCTATTGCTTGTACATTTTTTTCTACCACATCTTTTCCTTCCCTTCGCATCTCTATTAATGTGCTTGGACACAGAGCTCTGTGAACAGCTAGCCTCTTTAGCAATGACATTTTGTGTCTTGCCCTCCTTGTGCAAGGTGTCAATGGTCATCTTTTGGACAGCTGTCAAGTCAGTAGTCTTCCCCATGATTGTGTAGCCTACAGAACTAGACTGAGAGACCATTTAAAGGCCTTTGCAGGTGTTTTGAGTTAATTAGCTGATTAGAGTGTGGCACCAGGTGAATTCAATATTGAACCTATTCCCAATATTCAAATTTTCTGAGATACTGAATTTGGGGTTTTCATTAGTTGTCAGTTATAATCATCAAAATTAAAAGAAATAAACACTTGAAATATATCAGTCTGTGTGGAATGAATGTATACACTATACAAGTTTCACTTTTTGAATGGAATTACTGAAATGAATCAACTTTTTGATGATATTCTAATTTTATGACCATCACCTGTGTATATTTTTTATATATGGAGCGGAAGGAGTTCAGAACTAGACTTCCCACATCACTGCTCATTCCACTCCAATACACATTCTGACTTTAGTAGCTATAGCAAATATCTCTCGGGAAAAATTGACATTTTCACTCGTTTACACTATAAAAAATGAATATCCTACATAAATCTGGCAACACCTTTCTTCCTGTAAATAAAACAGCTCATATCTAGAATGTAGGCCCTCAACGTGCGAGTAGGGACATGGTACAGGCACACACACACACACAGACACACACACGCACACACAAGACAGAAGGACAAGCGAAAACACATGATAGGAGGACAAACAAATGCACAATTACTAGCCTATTCATACACTGACACATTCACACACACATACAGAAACACCCTACTAGGTTTCGAGTCATGGGGGGTGTTCACATTTTTTAGGGTAGATATTCAGAGTCGGTTCTAAATTCACCCAAAGCCCAGTAGCCATCCCTGGTCTATCTCATTCTATTATTGCACAACTAATTAAGATCCATCTCTGAAGGTATCTTCTAGTGGTTGAGTAATGATTCATCATTCTTCCTCATCATGCCATTTCTCCACCTTCATTTCTCTTCCATTCTCACTCTTGTTCTGTCTATAATTTCTCAGTATCCTTCTTGATACAATACCTTTTCACACCTTGTATTCCCATCTCCGCCTGCTCTCTCTTCATCCTCTTTCCCTCTTTCCACTGAGTGGTAATTTCCCTCCTCCATCACGCCTGTCAATCTCTCTTGTCAGTCAGCTAATCTGACAATGGAACACTATCAAGCTTACCAGACACACAAACTTTGTTCTGCATTTAATGGTGAGTAAATAATTCCATCACATCAACACAAACTGTGATGGTAATTCCATCGATAGGAACTCTTAAAGGAGTAAGTACAGAGACAAAATTCTCTTGGCATAATTTGCAGTTTATTTGCAAATAGAGAGACGCATTAAAAGCTTATATAACCCTCTGAGGAATCTCGGAGGCAACGCAGAACAGTCAGAGAACTTATTCCAATAGAAAAGGGGTGTGGTTAGATGCTGCATCGGTGTCCTCGGTCAATAATACACATTCCATTTGTTCTATCAATACCTAGGTTTTAACCAATGGGCAGGCTGTCCTCCCCCACATTAAACCAAGAACATTGAGGGTAATCTTTTCAACTCTAAGGGACACACAGCATCTGGACAAAGAACAGATAAAAGATGGTTTAAACTGATAGACAATTAATGGATAACCCAATGATCTTCTGAGTCCATCCAATGATGACCATAAACAAATACCAGATTCCCCACTCCTACATTCCTTTTCTTATCTAAACATGGGGACTCAGTACCTTTAACTAGTGACCCATTTACAACAACACACACACACACACACACAATTTTTTAACAAACCAACACAAAGAACTGAAGGCAAAATCCCAGAGAAAGAAAGGACAGATTACATCCATTTGTCAACTTTTGGCAAGAGTTAATGTTTTTTTTCTTCTAAATATAATTTAAATCTTTCTTCACTGAGCATGTTTGTTCTATACATCCGATCAGCATATCCTCTTCTTGTCAAGTGTGAACATGTCGTCAGGAAGCAGGATTCTTGGTTGGAGCACCTCTCTACTGCACCCCCATTAGCATTTCAAAGCCCTCTCCTTTGTGGATATAATTCTATTTAAAGACATTTTAAAAAGAAAATTTGTAAGTGCTGACTAGGACTAAGATATTGTAACAAAAACAAAAAAGAAGGGATAGAACAGTTGCCAGCATGGTTAATAAAGAGAAGGTAGAGCAAAAAAAGCAAAGGTATGGTGGTAAATAGAATAGAAATGTGAGGGGTCTTATGGCAAAGGGCACATACCAGTTTTACTTACTCAAACATCTTCTGAGGGCAGAAAGAAATGTGATAGGTTCAGGCAAACACCCAATCAAATTGGAGAGGAGGCGGTGCTCATAAACATTTCAAGTTAGATCGAAAAAGCAAGTGAATGTTATCTAGACCAAAAATCCACCACTGAATGTTAGCTACATTACTTGATTACGTGCTAAATGTGATGTAATATTCATTATAACATAACAGGCAAACTTACTCTTTCACAGACTTCAGCATAATTGCATGCTTCTTGATGTAATTTGAAGTTTTCATGAGCACCGCCTCCTCTCCATTTCGATTGGGTGTTCACCTGTACCAATGACATTTCATTCTGCCCTCAGAAGATGTTTGAGTAAGTAAAATGGGTATATGCAACAAAAGGTGGAAAAAGGGAGGAAGGGAGTCACACAAAAAAAAAAATTTACTCTAGAAAAAACTTCAATGACACCAAAGAGGCCTGGTCAAAAGTGATGCACTAAATAGGGAATATTTGGTTCTCATTTTAAACTGTTACTACAGTATGATAGAAATAATTGTCCTTCTGACAGTAAGACAAAAAATGCAATGGAGTCGTCTGCAATATCCACTGAACTGAATTGCGATGCACTCCAATTCATTTGACTGATTCTCTCTTCTCCCATGTGTTATGATGTACAGACATAACTTTCAAGGTTCAGAGAACATTGTACCTTTAAAAGCAATTTAAAAGATGTCTGCCTATACATACCGCTTTTCTCTTGTCAATATTAACTTTCATTCTGTTCACCTTTGTTTTTTCAATTCCACAACAGCACATATCGACTTCACTAGCGTTTCCACTCTTCTCTCCCTCCCTGTTTATTCTTTTTCTATTGGAATTCTGTAGGTCTTTATTATTTTTAATGACAAGACAGTTACGGAGGAACCACATCACCTTGACTTGGTGTACAGTTGAAATTAGCTAATAATAAATAAGTTATAAGTTATAAGAAATTAAAAGAATGAAACATTGTCAAAGTCACTGCATTGTTTGATTTCAAGGCAGTCCCTGGTGTTATTCAAAAGGTAGAGGAGCAAGCTTTAACACTTGTCTGGTTCAGATAGATAAGCTGCATTGGGGAGCAACACAAAGGTCATTTGGTGTATGGGCACATTGCTTTAATAATAATCCATCAGAAGAAGAGCCTTTAGACATTCACTTGGAAGTTTGGTAGAAGAGTATTTGCTGTGGGAATATTCTTAGAATAAGCAATATTATTGTGAGGCGAAGAAAGCACCCACCAATGTGCCCTCAAATGTATTTAGGTAATTACAGAGAGTACTATATATTACATTTTATAATGTTTCTTGGTTCTAATATAGAATGTTGTTTTGTGTCAGTACTGCCTTTTACTAACATATTTAGCCTGTCCCAAAGTATTCACATCCAACATTTTATTGTGTTACGACATACAGCTCCGGAAAAAATTGAGAGACCACTGCACCTTTTTCTTTCCTTTCCAAAAAAGTTGAAATGGAAAGTTTTGAGTGAGGAACAGAAGCATTCAATTTGCAGTGGTCTCTTAATTTGAACCCTTCTGTTCCTCACTCAAAACATTCCTTTTCGACTTTTTTGGAAAGGAAAGAAAAAGGTGCAGTGGTCTCTTAATTTTTTCTAGAGCTGAATAAGCCCCTAGTCAATAGAGACACCAGACACCTTTTGGCAGCAATTACAGCCATATGAGTCTATCTGGAAGCATCTACCAGCTTTGCAAATTTTGACACAGCAATAACCTTTTTTGTTCATCCAAATGTACCGTTTGTTAATGCACAATATTGCATCCTAAAATGCAGATTTCTGTTGACTCTATTGGTGAACAGGAGCTGCTACCAAATGCAAAAGCTGTACACTCTCTTCTGTCAACATTACTAAGAGAACTGGTCATCTCATCCTGGAACACAATGAAGAACAATAGCAGACAATCCCTCGGCCATTTCCTGGTTGCTGAATTCTACATTGGAATTCTACATGGAATTGTATTTTCACAAGATTCGTTTGGTTCAGCTTTTTAACAGAAGGCCTCACATTCTCCTCAAGACTTTCTGGTACAATATGGAATTCATGGCTGACTCAATGATGGAAAGTTTGCATAGCCCTGAGGCAGCCCCAAACCATAATGCCACCACCTCCATTCTTCACATATTGGTATGTGGTTCTTCTGTTTAAAGGCATTGTTCGGTTTTCGTCAAACAAAGTCTGGCATTGAAGCCAAATAACTCCTTGTCTCAATGGTCCAGAGCCCATTGTTCCAGCAATTTTGTCCCTTACCGCAGCGATCTCTGGCAAACCTCAGTCGTGTCTTAATATTCTTTTTGAGAGCTTCCTTCCTGACCTCCCATGTTGGCCATCTTTCTGCAGTCTCATTTTGACAGTTGACTAATGCACTTAAACATTGATTGTGACAAGACCCTTATTGTGACCTTGCTGTGACTTAAAGACTTCTATGAGCAGCTTTTGCCAGCTCTTGGGATGAATTTGGTGGCATGTACTTTTTCCGCACTATGAAATAACATTTTGGTTGATTTTCATTGCATGAATGCTTTCAAATTTGAATTATTTTTGTGTGACTGGGTTACCTTAACATCGATTATTGCTGGAATTGTGCCCAATTACGCAGAAAGCAATGACACCCCCTTCTAAGGGGGTGTATGTACTTTTTCACATGACCCTATGTATTGATAATGATCATTGGGACTAGGTTAATATACAGGGATATAGGCTGACAACTGTTTCAGGATTGTTTGACAGAAAGAGCTACAGACAGAGGTCATGTAGCTCTGTACCTTGTATCTGTACTTTTGGTGGATATTGGTCAGAAGTAATCGCCTGACCCCATCTGTACTGATTGGACCAGGAAATGTAATGATGTGTGTAGAAAGATTAAACAATCTTCATATACTCTACTATGAATGTTTTTCATTTGTCTGTCATTCAACGTGGTAGAACAGACCCGGATGGGTTATTTCCTACTGAAATATACACTTCCGCTTTCACTCAGTGTCCTGTGTTTTGATTCATGCACATTGATAATGTGCAACATTATTTTGTAGGAACCATGTAAATTAAACAAGTAAACTACCCTTGACTCCATCCTGTTGACTGCACATTGATAATGTGCAACATTATTTTGTAGGAACCATGTAAATTAAACAAGTAAACTACCCTTGACTCCATCCTGTTGACTGATGGGAGAAGGTAAGTGCATCAAACATATTAGTTTTGCAGGCATTTATTGTCTCGTTTCTCCTACGTTTCTCCTGTCTTTGTCCTACGTTATGTAGTGCCCGTTTATCCAACTGCTGTAGTGTTAGCAGCCAGGAATCAGCAGCAGTTGCCTCTAGTCAGCTAACTAGCCACCGTGGTCGGTAACATTAGGTAGTGTAGCTAGAATGGTTTAAGTTAGCTAGAAGTTAACTAGCTAGTTGGTTTGTGCCAGGCAGCTATATTAACTAACATAAAACCATTTCCACATCAGTTGCTAGTTAGTTTCTATGATTCATGGTAAAAATAAATTAAATAATTGAGTTAGCTCCCAAGCAAATGTTCCCATACTGATGGACCATGTCCTTCTTTGTAAATTTATTGAACATATTATTGTTGAGTTACAACCCACATAATTATAAAAGTGACGGTGCCAGGAGAGACCGTACCTGTTATCGGATGGGCAATATGAATATTTGACTTGACAGATTTGTTTTGTTCATTGTAGACAGCATGTCTGAAGGGGGCTCAGCATAGATTAGCATTTCTGCCGGTATGTGTTGTCACTGTCACCAGGAGCTAATTTTCCATTCCTGATGGGCAAAGCATGGGGTTCCTGGAGGATACTGTATAAATTATAGTGCTTTAAATAGCTTAAAAAAATATTATGCTAAGTATTATTTGGGGAATTGGCTACATCACTTACAGTTTAACAGGATAAAAGGGAATATTAATGAAACGCCACAAAAGCTGAATCCATGGTTTATTTGGTTGCATCGTTCTTCAAATATACAGTTCTGCTGTGAAGTGCAGATGTACTATTTGTTGAGGGTTGCCTGGTAAATTTCCTGTGCATGATGGGTAATTGTTGGATCCCCAAAATTGGTCAAATGCTTGCCTTTGTAACAATTCAATCCAACATAGATCAGTAAAGATAAGCTACTTATTCTCTGTGGCTACATCATGCAAATTGATTTGCAAACTACGACTAATGATTATGAGCACTAATGTCAACTTGGCTAATATTTGCTTATAAACAATATGGGAGTATCTACATTAAAATACAGTTATAAAACAGTCAGACATTAATTGATTTTGACCACATGACAATTGCTTTGAATGTATTATTGCAGTTGGACTCTGCAGTTTCACCTAAATACACATTGCAGGCCCTGTCAGTTTATTATTAGAGTAGAAGGAAACTAACAATCACCCATCCAAAAGAACTCACCAGCTAGCAGGATTATATGAAATGGTGGTCGTCCATAACATAGCTATGCCATAGTAGGTGCATGTTATCATTGAGTCGCTGGCGCTACAGTGTGAAGCAGAGGTTGAATTAACAGCCTCCCTTGTTTGGCTGCGCTTATAGCATCGATGGCTGAGGTGGTGGATAATCCGTATTGCAGCTGAAGTCACTCCTGTCATCTGGCTCCCTTCATTAAGCTGAGCCTCACAAGGACAAGAAAAGCAGTCATCTTTGCTCTCTTGTTTTAGTCCTAAATGGCACCCTCGTCACTGTGTAGTGCACTACTTTCACTCTATGAGTTGTGGTAACAGGTAGTGAGCTGTAAAGGTATAGGAAGCCATGTGGGATGTAGTCTTAGTCTTGTTCCCTTGAATTCTTTTAGGTCTGCAATTAACGCAGTTACTTGTCAGACATCCCTTGTTCTTCAAAGACATCCACCGGGAGAACAGCTGTCCCTCCAACCATTATAGTCTTCCCTCTCTCTGTCTCTTCTTTCCATCCTTCTCATTCTCTCATCCTCTACCTCTTATGTCTAAAAAAATGGAGGGGGAAGGTAGGCATAGGGGGTGGCAAGTCTTGCTTTACGGCCCACCAAAACCTATATGATGTCTCTGTTCAAAACGGCAACACTACCGTCGGCAACATATTCCTTTGTCATTTTTCTTTCTGTCCCTTTCCATGTTTTCATCTGATTCTTCCCTGGATAATGACTGAGCAATCCGGGGACACACTACCGACTGTTACTCATTTCAGACTTTTGATTTGAGCCACGATAATCGTCTCTGGAGCGTCCCACTGGTCTCCAGAGTGGTGCACTTTGGGATATGACTAATGCCTACCCACAGCGCTGTGATATGCCTAATCTGCAATGCCCTCCGGGAGATGAGTAAGACTCAGCTCACACTATGGCTCACTCTCTCCTGGTTTCCTCTACCTTTTGTCTTTTTTTCAGCACAGATTGTGTAAGATATCACATCAGACGAGATAGATTGACATGTCGTATGTCTCTCATTAAGCTGATGTCTTAAGACATCTGCCATGAATGATGCGATCTTTCATGAAATGTTGTGATTTTGTCTGCATCCCAAATGGCAGTTTTTTTTACATTTGGGATGCAGCCATTGAAACATAAAACAGCGTTTCACACATACTGTAGCCTAAAAATGGCAAGAACTCACAGCTTTGTGTTCTATATAATATCCACATTTGCTTATTAAACTTAGGCTCTTTGCCTCCTAACATGACATAAAAGTAACTTTCAGGTACAAACCAACATCTTCAAACATGAACCAGCATTCATCTATCCAAATATAGTTTGCCTTTCTCAAAACATAAACTCAATTCTTTTGGCTCTCAGACAGCCTATGTGCTTTCATATGTTGAAAGGATTACGATCATTTGGGGTAATCTTACGCATACTGATTCATGTAAGTAGTTACTTCAGACCTCAAAGTTCAGATTGTTTATTTGTTCATTTTCAAGCAGAGTCTGCATCACATCTCATTATCTGCATATCTTTCTCACTGTCTGTTTCTCTCTCCCCCAGTCCTCCATATCACTTCCTCACTCTCACAACTGTCTGTTTCTCTCTTTCCTATCCGACAAACAAGTGAAAAAGATCAAGTGAGTCCAAAGGCTTAACCATCGACTGGGTAGAACTCCCTGTGTGAGAGATATTCACATACTTCTTTACGCAGATGCTGCAAAGAAATTACACACAATGAGACGAGACAAAACAAAAACAAAACAGGATATAGGAGAGGTGCTCCAATCTGGGTGAAGCCAGGTGAGAAGTGCTCCTATCTGGGCGAAGCCGGGTGAGCTTGGTGAAGCTACCCCCAGGTATGTGCTACCCGTGTAAAGCCAGGCAGAAACGAGGGGCACTAACAATGCCAAACAGCATATTGATGCATCAGAGCAACCCTTTTTCATTTCAGGCTCCATTTGGTTGGCTTCCGAAGCAAACACAAACACTGCTTCTATGGGACGTCCTGGATCGGAGGAGATAGTGTGGGGGGAGAGTTTGAAAGAGAGAGTGTGTGCGAGTACATGTGTACAATTTTTGCTATCCTGGGAGGGACCAAAAAATCCCTACAAGGATAGGAAAACACAAAACAGTACAGCTGTGTCACTGCATCCAGGTGTTTGAATCCTATTTGTGGCATACCGACAGTGACTGGGGGGGTTCTGTACATTGTTGTGAAAATAGGCTTTGAGCCACAAATGGTAGACAGACAGAAGTCAGACAGGGCAGCCTTGGTTCGATGCTCCCCGGTAACTCCTTGTGATAGGTCAAGTGCCTGCATGCTCAAATGTGATTGTTTTCTAGGTAACGTGTTCTCCTACAAAGCGAATGTGTTGGCAAATACATCCTGGTTGAATGAACAGTGTGATAAGAAGCTTTGCCCTTTGGTGAAGACAAGAACGGCATTTGAGGACACGTTTTGATCTTCAATACCCCTGAAACAGATGAGTTGATGTGAGAGGTGAGGCATGGCCTTAGTCCTGAATTGGACTTGGGACACACATTACGTCCCCTTGAGGAAAAACGTGAGGTTTAAGTAAAATATATGCAACTGTGTTGCCATTGTGTCAGTATTTACCAACTTCCTTGTTCAATGATACCTTCTGACACCTTCTAGAATCCCTGCCCGGGCGATTTCGCGCTGCTCTCGACACAAAGGATTCCAACCCAGTAGTGGATGGGTGTACTTTATGGACCGAACACTAAGAGTTTATGAGTAAGCTTAATGTCTGCTCATACAGTAGATGTGTCATAGAAATTGTATTTGTTCTAGAAATTATATATTTCTCTGGAAAATCACAAATAAGTGAAGGGAAGTAAAAGGAAATGGAAAGATTGCTGTCTGAAAGTTAACAATGAATATTCCACAACATTGCACAAAATGTACTCCGCTACCCCTGGCGTGTCACAGTAATCTACAGGTCTGATTATGGAGACATGTTCCAGTTGAATGATTGTCCAATGCTGCTTGCCCACTTCTATTTAAAATAGCTTCAGGTGGACCAAAACAGGTCATCCTTCAAAGGCTTCACTTGATGTTATTGCTTTGGGAGTAGAGAGCACAAAGGCGTTTTGATCCATTGGTTGTGTATATTTGTTCTCCTGGTCTAAGACAGGTCAATACATACAATTAATCAACACAATATTTTGAGAGACCTGAACACCAGAACTTCAACGTTGTTCAATGATGCATAACAATGTCCATTTAATGCAGTAACACAATATATTATAATTCATAATAAATTAATGGTTTACAACATATTTGTGTAAATATACTGCATATATATATATATATATATATATATATATAGTATATAAACACAAATATATATAGTATCTTTATTTTTATCTTTACATGTCCTGACATGAAATGGTACATTGGGAACAGTATTTATTTTCTTCTGTTGGATAATAACCCTAAAGTATGTTTGTGTGTGTAAGGGAGTGAGAGATCTGCTTATTTTTTTATTTTAGTTTTTGTGTGTGTATGTTTTTGTATGTATTGTCAATTATTTTATCTGGAACAATAAAACACAGAATAGGGGAAAGTCCAAATTTGAGGGAGAATTGGCTATCCTAAACTTATATATACATATATATTTTATTTGGTTAGCATTCAATAAAGGTACACACATCAAAGCATGTATAAAGGTAATTCAACAAATGTAATCATGTATAATTTATCATTCCATTTGAAAATATAATAAAAGGAATGACCATATCAATGGTAAAAAAAAATCCAGATGGAATGTTAAAGGAATTATATTGAACATTTTATTCACAAAAGTTGGTGCGAAACATCTGAGGCAAGGACATGAGGATGAGTTGTAATGTGATTGTTTTGCCATTGTTGACAACCTCGCTAACTTTTTAACCATGAGAATGCCAAATAATTGAAAAGTCCCCCCACATGAGAAATGTCCCTTAATAACCCCCCATCACTAGTTTCTAACCCTCAGCAACCTGCCGTCACGTTGTAAGAACTACAGGAGCTCCTGCATTTGGTCAGCGTCGTGTGCTGGAAAAATAATGTGGTAGAGCATTGATTGGGTAGGCATTTCAATTTCAGACCAATTTCTTAAAAGTATTGGTTTTCAACAACTTATGCAATATGACTATAAGGCCATAGCATTGTTTGTTTGCAAGGCAGAATAAGGACACAGTGCTTTATTAAATATATTCTTAGTCTTCATTTGAAGCTGTTGGCACATGTAATTCCAACCTTCCAAAAAATTTTTATTATTTATGAAGAGTTACACTGTGAACTAAATGGGCAGTCAGTCAAACCGATGTTATCTACTGGCAATTATTTTTTGCAAGAATATGCCATCGCACCTCCGTTCAGTATGCCTTCACAGAAACTAAGAATTTGCTTGAATGAATTGAAGCGTTGGATCATATCTATATCAGTGTCAATAGATGATCATGTTCATGTCTGTGTCAACCATGTCAATGATTTTAACCCTTCTACCACATGCAACTATTAAAATGTTCGGTTAAACAGTCCGAGTTTAGAATTAAACTGCTTCTAGTTTTTTTGCAAGTGTTGCCCCATAAAAGTGTAACACAATAAAAATGCATTACAACTGCAATTGCCCCCAAGTGCCTGAATATTGCTCAGACATCTCAGACGTTCATGTCATAATATGTTTTTGTGGCTGAATATTTATTGCAATGTCAGCATGAGAGAGCCATTGCAGCTAGTTATCCCTGGATTTCTGGAGCCCATTAGGGCACTGAACTGATTCCATCCCCAGAGGAGAGCTGGGTTTCTGGGCAGTCACGGCTCGTCCATGTTCCTACTCTCTAAACCAACTGGCTCTGGCAGGGTGTTTGTCAAACTCACAATGTTGAGACTGCCAATAGGAATGTGTCTTGCCAAACTGAAAGCCTGGTCATTACTGTTGGAAGGGGATCACATGTGTGCGGGTGTCTGCGTGTGCAGGCGTGTATGAATGCACTGTGTGTGCGCACGCGTGTGTGAGATCTTTCAATTTGTGTGTGTATGTTTGTGTTATTCTGCATCACTCTAAATTTGAAAATAAGAACACTTACTATCCAAATAAATTACTTTTGCTAGACTTTCAGGTGCCTAAGACTTTTGCACAGTACTGTATATGTATTTAGTACAACAATGCATCCATGTCCATTTATAAGGATTACGTTTTTATTTAAAAGAAGGTTCCTCACTCAAAACCGTCCTTTTCAACTTTTTTGGAAAGGAAAGAAAAAGGTGCAGTGGTCTCTCAATTTTTTCCGGAGCTGTATGGTTACGAACGACACATTATGAACAAAAGTATATTTCAACACATTTTTGATTGCATTTATTCTGCGTGGTTACAGGTTTTGCAATAGAGTTAAAAACAAAAACAACTACTTAGCTAGGTAAGTGTACATATTTATTTCTGAGTGGTTATTAAGGCTAGGTCTAAGCTTTGGAATAGTGTTGAAAATAACAAATAAACAATGCTACTTAACATCAACATAGCGGCTTGCATCAGTGTCCAGGCTGGACTAAATGTGAAAGAGCTATCAACAGTCTATGTTTAGGATTAGCTTTCCTCCAGTCCAGACGTCTGTGGATGTTAAAATCATGGCCAATGGACCAAATGCTTAATTCTTATCAGTGGCAACAGATGATGATTACTGGGGATGCAGTAATTGGCTATGCAATACACGAGTTACAGTTTATGATGACAAAATATGGAATTATTTGATCAAGCTGGGTGGTACTTCATGAGACAAGTCATGGGATTCTTTCAATTGGATAAATAGTTGACATGACAAAAATGGTGCGTATTTTCTTATCTAAAAAGTAGGTGAAACATTGGTGTCAGCTACAGACAAAAACATTCTAAGAGAGAAATGGCTTTTGACAAAAGGTCTAGTAAAAGTGTTGTTCTGAGTTCTGTGTCTGATGTATTTTGAAAGCTGCCGGTGTGTTTATGTGAACAGTTTCATCAATCATATACTGCACACAAATGGGTTTCATCCTGTAGAATTTTACATGTAAGCCCTATTGCTTGGCAGTGCTCTCAGAAAAGGTACAATTGTGACAAACTGAACCAAATGTATAACATAAAATGCATAACTCAATCTATTGAAATCTAAGTCTATGGAGATGCAATAGGGCTCAGTTCTGCTCGTGCTTGTACTAAATGTAACATAGCATTCTAATTTAAGTGTGCCATGTTTCGGTACAAAATGTTACATCTCGTCTTTGAGATCAGACTGTCGTCAGAAACAGGATGCACGTTTTGGAGTATTTTCTCCAAAAAGAAGCCCTATTTACAGGCTTGTTTCTTTTCACTCAGTCATTTACGTTAAGACGGTAGAGCAACTAGTGTTGCTGATCCATACTCAGTTCCCTCCTATCACACAGCCATTGAACTCTGCAACTGTTTAACCCTGTAACGCCAATTGTATCATATTTGATACATGAGTTTCTGAGACCTCTACGTCGTCAACATGATCAATACTTTCGCTAAAAACCTGTTGTATGCAATCTGATACATGTCTTCTTTCCCCTGGTGGATAGTCCGTGCACTGCAGGCAATAGCAGGCTTTTTGAATGCCCAATCAAAAATGTCTACTTTCATATAGCGACACACCCGTTTTTGATAGGGAACTCTTTGCTAATTTTGAAAAAGTTACAGTAAGAATAACATTTATGATTTTAATATTTCAATATGAATATTTACTGTATTGAAGCAACTTATAATTACTTAATATTTCGTACCTTATTTTATAGTAACATCGTGTTGATCATGTGTGCATCAAATATGATACAGCAGGTATATAAGGTGATAAATCCCTCAATCGTCATTGCATTGGATTTCATGATGCAATCTGTTTTATGCCTACCATAATGCCAAATACACAATTTTGGTTTTTTAATAAAACTAATGAAACATTGGATATATTTAAGATATATTTACAGTGGAATTTGAGATATGTGTTTTTTTAATATATGCAACCCACTCTCATGATGACGTCTTTTTATAATCGATTTTCACAAAAATAACTCCTTGGCTATCATAATCTGTATGTTATATTAACAAATTCAGATAAGAAATTTAGAGTATGCAATGAAATTCAGAGTACGCAATGTATTATTAGATGGCCAAAGAAGTACAGTGTTCAAAATGTCATCAGCATGACTATGGATGGCAATTCAAGTGACATGGGGAAGATGAGAATGATGAGAAATTGACTCCTAATGCAATGCTTACTGAGGGAAGCTCAGATTGTGGTGATGAGTAAGACTTTGGAGATGAAAGTGTCAACCAGACTAGTGCAGAAGTAGAGGTGTGGCAGACCACTATCCTCTCTAGAACCGGACACCACTACACACACACACACACACACACACACACA
>JACXGI010017482.1:0-14450 GCA_016801175.1 Esox masquinongy
GGGGGTTGGGGGGGCGTCTGGGTTGCTTAGGTAGCCATTCTGTCCTGCTTATTTCCAACGGAGGATGAATTTGGGTGGAGCTTAATAGCCGCATGGCTGGAGCAATGACTCCTGGATGTGAGACGAGGTGATAATTAGTCATCTCCACTAAAGCCCTGAGGGCCCTTTTCAGATCAGATAAAACCCCAGGCAGCCACCTCTCTACACTGTAAAACCATCTCACCCGAAATGACTATACAGCTCCGGAAAAAATTAAGAGACCACTGCACCTTTTTCTTTCTTTTCCAAAAAAGTAGAAAAGGAAGGTTTTGAGTGAGGAACAGAAGCGTCCAATTTGCAGTGGTCTAATTTTAACCCTTAAAATTAAGTAGTACATTAGTAGTACATTAGTAGCACTAGTCCACACTCTGCTACTGTATATTTATATAATTAGCTGTATAGCTCGGTTGTCCTGTGTAACTCAGTTGGTAGAGTACCATGCTTAAAACGCTAGGGTCGTGGGTTTGATTCTCATCAGGGGCCAGTCTGAAAAAGAAAGAAAAAAAAATGAGAATGTGTGCACCTGCTACTGTAAGTCATTCTGGATAAGAGGGTCTGGCAAATGGAGGGGTCTCACTGTGAATCCATAATGGGGGATTGTGTGAGGAATCCTTCAATGATGTAGGATTTATCATCCGAGAGAACAGAAATTGATCCTTTTATCCAGAAGGAGGTGACAAAAAAAAACGCCTGAGAAATTATTATTATTGGAAAATGTTAAATTGAGAGAGAGCAAGATAAAGATGGTGGGGTTAGAGAGAGAAGGCTAATTAAATCATTTTTAAAGCATTGTTTTCCTATGGACTAACACGTTGTTCTGCATGAATGCGTAAGTCATTAAGCTTAGTGAGAATCCTGCAACATTTTTACACAACTTCTTTCAGACTTCCTGTAGAATTTTTCCTACTGAGAGAGGTGGAGAGTGGAGAATGGGGGTATGGGTTGGGGGGGGGTTGAAGAATGAAGTTAAGTTAAAGCTAATCGTTCCAATTATCTGCGGCATCTATTTGGGAAAGCACAGGGGTTTGGATGCACGGAGGAGAAAACTGGAGCTGTGGAGATGATTAGTTATGTGTGATGAGACTCCACATAATAACAAGCTGTTTCATGCATTGTTCATTACAGCAAATGAGCCAATGATTGAAGAATAAAAAAGTCTGAACCAAATTGAGCCTGAAACTCCAGACTAAAATGTGTTTATGTGCACTGTGTACGTTTAACATTAACAGTTCATTTTTAAGATGTCCTGTTTCTTAACTGCGTGTCTTTGGATTTGCCCATTATGAATGTGTTTGGCCAGCCCTGTAAGTGTGTGTTCATGGGGAATTAGGCCAGGGTTCATGGGGTGGCCGTGAAACATTTCAGGCATGATAATGCCTCTGAGTTTGTATAATAAGAAGGAATGAGGGTCGACTGGCACCGTTAACCCAATAATATAATCTGCTTCCCATTAAAGGGTGTGAGAAAACCACAATTACCACCCTGACAATTTTTTTAGTGCATGATTTATGAAGTGAATATTGCTTCCCCAATCTCTACCCTCAGACCCCTTTCCCTCGGTAAAGCAATAAAAGGAAGTTAAGGGACAGTATTGATTGTGGGAAAAAAAGCTCTTTGATTTGCCCGGGAACAATGGGATTAACCCCAGAGGAATGTGAGGAAGGCTCCTGTAACACTGCATCACAGACTTAACGTCTGGTGAGTTTCTCTACATCCCCTTCACCTCCCCCTGTCCCACAGCACCATGGCTCCACCTCCTACCTGTCCAACACCACCCCCTCCACCTCCTCCCTCTCCAACAGCACCACGGCTCCACCTCCTCCCTATACAACAGTACCCCCTTCACTTCCTAACTCTCCAACAGCACCCCAGCTCCATCTCCCTCTCCAACAGCACCACAGATCCACCTCCTTCTTATTCAAAAGCACCCCCTCCACCTTCATCCCCAACAACACCCAGGCTCCACCTCCTCCCTCCCCAACAGCACCCCCTCCACCTCCTCCCTCTCCCACAGCACCCCTTCCACCTCCTCCCTCTCCCACAGCACCCCCTCCACCTCCTCCCTCTCCAACACCACCCCTCCACCTCCTCCCTCTCCCACAGCACCCCGGCTCCACCTCTTCCCTCTGGCTGTCAGGCCACCCGCCACGTGTGAACAGGCTTTCAAGTCAGATCAGCATCTCCACATTCACCTATAATTGGCCATATGTGTCACCACCACCCTGCTGTTATTGGTGGAGGAGGGAAGGGGAGGGCAATAGGGCTCTGACAGGGTGGAGTAGAATTGTCATTATCATTATTATTATAATTATAAATATTTTGTTATTTCTGATATTTACTAATATTTGATTGCTCCCTCTCCCTCTGCAAAGGGCACAATGTTGAGCCTGTGAAACCTAGCCAGAAGGGCACTGCTGAATCCAGGTGAAAATGTGACGTGTGGAATTCGGACCATGCCTGTAAACGGGGAGGTGTGTTACATGGATGAATAATTCAATGAATAGAGCAGATGGAGATAGAGGTACTACAGCACTAAGTGGTCTCTTCGAGGAGCTCCTCGGCAGACATGATCAAGGGCATTAGTATGAGTACCACACACTGGTTACAGTATAATGCTCACATAAGCAGCAACACATGCCACATGACATTCAGCAAGCATTCATTAACATGCATTAACCTTTACTCCTGATCATGGGGAGTGGGTTTATCAGGGTCTAGTTTCCCTGGCAGTGTGGATGAGACAGGGAGACCAAAAACAAATAAATGGGTAGAAACAATAGCTCACCGTCGGTGCTAGCATGATCCAGTAGAGTGCTTGTCGATGACGTTAGCCTGTATGGGCAAACTTTTACCCAGTTTTAGAGATGATACACTGGTTACGCTGAGGTCAGTTTTTACATGATTTTTCTCCTATCCTTTCTCTAAATGGCAATGTCAAAACAGCCCAGAGAGAGATGAGGAAAAATGAGAGAGAAAGAAAGAAGTAAAAAGAGGATTGGCTTAAGCAAGTGCTAACAGCAGCCTATATGTCTTCCAACCAAAGCCAAACAGTGTGGTTCGCAGTGCTCGCAGTACCAGGTTACCGGAGGGGTAGCTAGCACGGGGTAATATATATTCAAAATATATAAATGTGTACTGAGGTAAACTCAGGTGAATCCTCTCCAACATCTATGACACTGCAGAGTCACCCTGAAGGGGACAGAACGTATAATTAGTGATACATGCAGAGGAGCAGAACAGTGGCAGGTCAAGTGACCTTTAGACAATAAGAAGATAGAGTGGCTCCAGTTTGATGGAGATGCTGACATAACCAATTAGAAACAGACAATAACATCAGTTACTTTTAGCCCACATGACACCATACAACGTGAACAAGAGAATGCCAAAGATTCACCAAGTACAGTATACTGTAAGTGAAAGACCTTGAGAGGGCAGTAGAAGGACACCTGAGGTAGAAACAGCAGCCCTGACAGAGCCATGTGACCTCCTCAGCAAGAAGGTCATGACCTTGCAGAGAGCTAAGTGACATAGAATATGCAGCAAATGTATGACCAGGAAGACAATTAATTGAACAGTCGTTTGGACAGAAGAGCAGCGGCAATTTCACCTGTTTCATAGATGAAATCAACAATCATCTCCAGAGAAAACACAGTGACAGCTTTCAGAGAGGACGTTCTGGAGTACCGCAAGGCCTTCATAGTTCCAACAGTACTGACACTAGACCTTGATAAAAGAGATCTCAAGCTGGAAGGGGATTCAGGAGGTTATCATGAGGGCAAGCACAAGCTCAACCCCTGGACAAAGTGGAATGCTATGAAGCGTCTATAAACGCTGACCAAAAGTACTGCACTGGCCTTGAACCTAGCAGGTGATCTCAAAGAGGGGCAAAGTTGTTTAACATTGATGTCCAGAGGGTACACGAATACCAAAGGAGGTGAATTCAAAGGACACTGATCAGTTCAGGATCCGTGTTTAGGCAAAAAATTGTTCAGCATTCCAGACAGCGATTTGACAGAACAAAAAACCCCTATACCAAGACATTAGTGCAGAAAGGAGGAACCTTGGAGGTTCCAGGCTACCTTGAGAACACAGGCTTGGTTGTGCAGCTAATCAAGGAAGCCTGGGAGAAAAAAGTAGATCTCTGGTTTGGCACCATGTCCCAACCAAGACAAGGGATCACATACTGGTCAGTAACACATACAAACATTACATGACATGGGATTAAGAAGTGAATTATCACTGGCCACACCATTTCAGTGATCTTGTTCACCCTTGCCGTAAGCGTGCTGTTGTAGTCAGCTGAGGTGGGACACAGATACACCGATCAGCCATAACATTATGGCCACCTGCCTAATATTGTGTAGGTCCCCCTTTTGTGGCCAAAACAGCCCTGACCCATCGAGGCATGGACTCCACTAGACCTCTGAAGGTGTGCTGTGGTATCTGGCACCAAGATGTTAGCAGCAGATCCTTTAAGTCCTGTAAGTTGTGGGCCTCCATGGATCTGACTTGTTTGTCCAGAACATCCCACAGATGCTCTATTGGATTGAGATAAGGGGAACTTGGAGGCCAAGTCAACACCAATAACTCGTTGTTGTGTTCCTCAAACCATTCCTGAATTTTTTGCTTTGTGGCAGGGCACATTATCCTGCTGAAAGGGGCCAATGCCATCAGGGAATACCGTTGCCATGAAAAGGGGCACATGGTCTGCAACAATGCTTAGGTACAGTGGATATAAAAAGTCTACACACCCCTGTAAAAGAATGAGACAAAGATAAATCATGTCAGAACTTTTTCCACTTTTAATGTGACCTATAATGTGAACAATTCAATTGAAAAACAAACTGAAATCTTCGAGGGGGAAAAAAATAAAAACCTTACAATAACCTGGTTGCATAAGTGTGCACACCCTCTTATAACTGGGGATGTGGCTGTGTTCAGAATTAACCAATCACATTCAAACTCATGTTTAATAGAAGTCATTACACACCTGCCATCATTTAAAGTGACTCTGATTAATCACAAATAAAGTTCAGCTGTTCTTGTAGGATTTTTATTTTTCCCCCTCAAAGATTTCAGTTTGTTTTTCAATTGAATTGGTCACTTATAAGTCACATTAAAGGTGGAAAAAGTTCTGACATGATTTATCTTTGTCTCATTCTTTTACATCACAAGAACCTGGCATTTTAACAGGGGTGTGTAGACTTTTATATCCACTATAGGTGGTAGGTTGTAAGTAACATCCACATGAATGGCAGGACCCAAGGTTTCCCAGCAGAAAATTGCTTGCCTCCTTCCCATAGTGCATCCTGGTGTCATGTGTTCTCCAGGTAAGCGACGCACACGCAGCCGGCCATCCTCATGATGTAAAAAGAAACGTGATTCATCAGGCCAGGCCACATTCTTCCATTGTTTCGTGGTCCAGTTCTGATGCTCATGTGCCCATCGTAGGCGCTTTCAGCAGTGACAGGGGTCACTTCCCCTGCCATTGTCATAATATTATGGCTGATGGGTGTATAAGAGCCTTGATGTACCTGACTGTGACAACTACAGTGGTTCCAAGCAGTAGGTGGGAATCAGAAGGGGTAGGTGGACTCAGAAGGGACCAGCAAGGTCTACATCCTTGGCTCTTCAGATGGGGAGGAAGTTTTTTGATTTACTATTGGAGGCATTCAAATCTGTCACCGGAAAAAAATAGTGAAGAGTCTGGGATGTTTGACAGCAGCCTGGGGGACCCATCATCTATCCAGAGGACCATCCTGGGGTTGGAGGAGTGGCAAATACAAGGCTTGGATATACCAACATGGTGACCTCCCATGGATCCTCAGGCCCCCTCTGTTACAAACCCTGTGGCTCTAGCATTCTAGGGTGGATGGTACAGAGACCCCTAACATAAAACTCATGCAAATTAGTGTAGTGTAAAGGGACAATGAGAACAAACGACACAGACAGCCAAAGCTACCATCAAACATAAGACGTTTATTATAAACACACGGTAAAGGGGTTAGGGAAAAGGGGCTGAGCTGGACCCAAGAAATGAAATAATATAGTCCAAACACCACTAAACTGAACTTGCCTGCCTCAAGAACTGCTTAGCTGACTACTAATCAATACAAAAATACAGTGGGTGGTACACTCAATTCTAACTAGTGTTTTTAGATAAAGTTATCCTATGGGTTGTGTATGCCCAAGGGCGACTTGCTAAAAAAAACCTTTTCCCAGGGACACAGGGACAAACAAAAACACACAGGTTGAACAAGGAATAAACAGCACACAGCAGACAATTGACTAGACAACACCAAACAAAACACCACAGCAATACATACTCACATGAAACAGGACAAAGTGAGATGTATGTGCTAAACTAAGTGATGTGTGAATGAACGAAGTGTCTGTCTATCAAAAAAGGGCATGTATCTCAAGAGTGTCTATGTCCATGTGGGGTAAAGCAAAAGAGTCTCTCTGGGAGAACCAACTGACTGGGTTTTTAAATCAGGGATGTGTGATGCGATTGGGTAATGGAAAAAGGAACAGGTGGTGCAATTAGGATGGGTGTCCACTGATTGGTTCACCTCAGCAGTCAGGCGATGCACTCATGACTGCCAGGTGGGAAACACCAACAAGCACAATCAGGAACATAAGGGACACCTGTGGAGATGTCAGGAGGGGAAAAAACACAAATGCCCTCCAAGTCAACAAGGTCCTGATCCCTTGATGACCACCACAGTTTCGGTTTGAGTCTTTCCTACTGCTAGTGACTATGCCCCTAGCTGACGACTGGTGGGAATGATCCATCTCATTGATTTAAATTGGACAGCGTCATTTGGGAAGGGGGAGGAGTCATTAGCAGTGATTTCCTGCACCTCAGGCTCCTGCAGATCTGAGATTGTCATGTTCCTATGTCCATTGACTCGTGTGACTTCCTAGTTCAAAGAGTAGTGAGTGTAGAAAAAAAGCAGAGTGGCTTGGTGCAGAAGCCTAGGGGAAAGATTTGGGGCAAACTTCAAGTATGACTCCAGTGCCAAATTTTTGTTAAGTCCTGCTGGAAACTCTCAGATTTGGCTTTGATGGTTCCAGCACCTATTTTGCCTGGATCTGTATCTCTCACGCATGATTTGTCTTTTTATCCATAATTTTGCACTCTCTAGTTTGCACTCTTCGTAAACATTACAGTAAAAGCGATCCAAGTTCAATGAAGTTGTCTGTTCCTCCTTTCACTCACCCCAAAAGACTGTCATGTTTGTTAAAAAAGCAGTCTAGTTGTAATTATCCTATATCCGGCCACACTAATTTCAGACCTGCTTTTTCAGTTGTATCTTAATTACTTGTGTCATAGTAAGTAGGCTAACTGTGAACATAGGCTGACTGTGAAAGTAGGCTTACTGTGAATGTAGGCTAACATTAAAACGGTGGTGAAGTTAAGCTCTGAGCGTTCTGGGTCCCTATGCAATCACATCACGTAGCCCAGGCTAATCGTGTTCACTGAATTTGAAATGTGACGTGGAAAAGAAAAGCCAGTTGAGTTGAATTACATTTTTCAAGACCAAAAATACAGTGCATTCGTAGAATGTAGTAGTATGTATTCAGACCTCTTCATTTTTTCCATATTGTTGTTAGCTTTATTCTAATATTGACTAAATGTATGTTTTCCGGCATCAATCTACACACATAATGACATAAATATTACCCCATAATAACACCCGACTTGTAGACCTTCAGATTTCAGAGTCAGTAAAGGGTGTTTTGATGTTGTCAGCAAGAAGAGTTGAAAATTTGACCTAAGTGTCTCAGTGCTAAATTCTCTTCATTTCCTTCTCCAAACACATGGTGTGTGTTAATCAGAATCCTTTGATAGACAGTCATTAAGATTTTAGCTAGTTATATTTGCAATGATACACATTTGTGATCTGCAAAATTATACTTTCTCTCACTGGCAAACGTGGTTGAAATCGTTCTCTCTCACCTCAATTTCCCAGACAACCACACATGTGGGTAGTTCAATTCTTCACTCTTCTTAGGGTTCAACTTTCTCTCCAGTCCAAATACAATATGAGAGAATTATTTGGAGTCAGCTATCTCTACCTGATCGTCTCTCTCCTTGTCCACCTGGTTGTGCAGCTGATCTGGATTCCACCTGTCTGCATGTGTTGACTCACTGATCACTCTGGAAATTCCTAAAACATTGTTGTGTCCCAAAAAGGATTTAAAAGTTATTTAAAAACGAATCCATTGGGATTGTTGTGATGAGCCGTAGATGTATAATATTGGGAAAATAGAAGGTATAGTGCCTAACAGCGGGGGGCAGTTTTGCATGTGTTTGTGGGAAAGAGGTGTGCGTTGTGTTATTATCGACTATATGTTTGAAGCATTGCACATAACTGGAACAAGTCCGGGGGTAGGGCAAGCAGGATGTTGGGCTACAGAATGTTTTACACCATGGTATTGTGACAAAATAGGTATAGTGATTACTGTCATGGTATTCTAGTGTTAGTGAACATTTATAAATTCGAAAAGTATGTATTAATGTGAATAATTATTGTTATTATTATTGGTAGTAGTAGTGGTGGTGGTGGTGGCAGAGGTAGGGGTAGTAGTAATGATGGTACATTAGTAGTAGTAGTGATGGTACAGTTGTAGTAGTAGTAGTGCTACAGTAGTAGTGGTAGTTGTAGTGATACAGCAGTAGTGGTTAGTAGTAGTGATACAGCAGCCGTGGTTGTAGTAGTGGTATTAGTAGTACAGTAGTAGTAGGTGACATAGTAGTAGTGTTAGTAGTAGTGATACAGCAGGTATTAGTAGTAGTAGTGATACAGTTGTAGTAGTAGTAGTGATGCAGCAGTAGTGGTAGTTGTAGTGATACAGTAGTAGTAGTAGTAGTGATACAGTAGTAGTAGTTGTAATGATACAGTAGTAGTAGCACTAGTAGTGATACTGTATTAGTGATAGTAGTGGTGATACAGTAGCAGTAGTTGTAGTGATACAGTAGTAGTAGTAGTAGTTGTAGTGATACAGTAGTAGTAGTACTAGTCGTGATACTGTATTAGTGATAGTAGTGGTGATACAGTAGCAGTAGTTGTAGTGATACAGTAGTAGTAGTAGTAGTAGTTGTAGTGATACAGTAGTAGTAGTACTAGTAGTGATACTGTATTAGTGATAGTAGTGGTGATACAGTAGCAGTAGTTGTAGTGATACAGTAGTAGTAGTAGTTGTAGTGATACGGTAGTAGTAGTACTAGTAGTGATACTGAATTAGTGATATTAGTGGTGATACAGTAGCAGTGGTTGTAGTAGTAGTGATACAGTAATTGTGGTAGTAGTAGTAGTGGTACCGTAATTTCCCTTTTATACACAGATTTTGTACACAGATTTTGAAAACATTTTTTATACACAGATTTTGAAAACATTTTCAACCACAGCGGTTAATACATGAGTGTGGCTAATACACAAGTTTACATTTTTAAAACCATTATTTAAATAAAAAAAAAACACAAAAGAAGGTGTACGTCACTTTCTAAGCAAACTGTGGGATCGATAAAAACAAACATAACGGGAGAAGTAGAAGGATGAAACTCGAGAAACGCTTTGAAATTGATAAAATAAATAAAAATATTACCTCTTACATATTTATGTATGTACATTCAGCTGTTTGACAAGTTAAAAATCTGTCTTACTTGCCCAAAGAACAGGTGCCAAAAAAATGTATATCAACCCCTGATTTATTATGTCTCATGTCTCACGCTGGAAACCTCCAGCAGCTCCAGCAAAAACCCACTGTACCCTCTCGAATGTGAGAAACGCTCAAAGGTTTTATTTATTCATTTAGATCTCAGCTATAGCCTACATTGGCGGTAGACATGATTTATTTACATTATATGTAAATTATTTTATATCATTTTTTAGGCCTACCTGTATTGTGCAGTTAATATATGATAATATAAACATGTTAGTTAAGCTTTTTGGCCATATGCATTTGCAAGGCTATACATTTCACTTTACGCTTTTCATTGATGTTCTGGAAATTATTGATCATGTTGACGACGTAGAAGTCTCAGAAATGCATGTAGCAAATGTACGAGTCATAATTCTCCATGCGGCTTATATATGGGTGCGGTAAATACTGGTACAGAGCTATAAAATTAATGGTGCAGTTTATACACAGCGCAGCTTATTGACAGGGAATTACAGAGGTACTGATGTGCAGTAGTAATTATGTGTTAATTATGGTGATCTATTTTGGGTTGGTTTGTTGCTATATGGTTATTATACTGGGATGTAGTGGACTAGTTTGGGCTAACATCAGTGCTTCATGTTTTAAAGCTCTCCGAATGTTTTGTTTTGAAATTTTATGCACTGATTTGTGTTTAAAATGTTGACTCTTGTATTTTGCTATTACATGAATGGGGATACAACACATATCTTTATGAAGTAGGAATGGTGGCATAAAGCGGTGCTGCTTTCGGAAAGCACATCTACATACCTGGAAGTGTTGACAGTGTCCCACCACCAGAAAACCATTTTCTACCCCCTCCAAGGTTGTCACATCATCGTCACGAGAGACATTGCAAAAGTGGCGGCTCACAGCAATCACCAGATTCTCATTAACTCTCATTGCACACAGCTAACATCCCAGGTGCCCTAGGTGTATGAGCAGACCTGCTGTCCAGATGGACGCTCCTTCTCAGGGACTTCTGACTCCATGGTTGAGTAGTGGGAACTATGTAGGAGAAATACGGGCAAGCACCTATTGATCTCTCCGCATGGTATTGAACATGTTGGCACACCATGGCAAGGATATATCTTCCTAAGCCCTAACCAGAGTAACGAAAGAAGGCATATCCTTGCAACGGTATAGCCCATGTTGGCCAAAGAAGCTATGGTTAGCAGTGATGAATGGGGAAATCCACTAGCCACAACTGAATAACTTCTTAGTGCCAGGGCCGTCCTCTACAGCTTTACTTTATGGCTAGAAGAGGTGCATCTCTTTATGAAGGGTGTGTCAAAAATAGCATTTTGGATGCTTTTCTTCAAGGACCTTTTTTCCAGCTGCATTACCGGTCGCTCTTGCCCCAGCAAAGTGAGTTATATGCACTGTCAGTCATTCCACCACTCCTGCTTACAATTTGCCCCAAGGATGCACCTAAACATCACTTTTTCTGTGCCTGTTGCTTTCAACCTATTGCAGTTTCCTTGCGCTGTGTATCTACAGGCCATGCACCGTGTATGTACAGGCCATGCACCGCGTATGTACAGGCCATGCACTGTGTATCTACAGGCCATGCACTGTGTATGTACAGGCCATGCACCGTGTATGTACAGGCCAAGCACCGTGTATGTACAGGCCATGCACCGTGTATATACAGGCCATGCACCGTGTATGTACAGGCCATGCACCGTGTATGTACAGGTCATGCACCGTGTATCTACAGGCTATGCACCGTGTATCTACAGGCCATGCACCGTGTATCTACAGGCCATGCACCGTGTATCTACAGGCCATGCACCGTGTATCTACAGGCCATGCACCGTGTATCTACAGGCCATGCACTGTGTATGTAGGTGACTTATTGTGGATGATTTTAAACTGGCATACAGTGAGAAGAGGTGACCTATTGTGGATGATTTTAAACTGGCATACAGTGAGAAGAGGTGACTTATTGTGGATGATTTTAAACTGGCATACAGTGAGAAGAGGTGACTTACTGCGAATGATTTTAAACTGGCCTACAGTGAGAAGAGGTGACCTATTGTGGATGATTTTAAACTGGCATACAGTGAGAAGAGGTGTCTTATTGTGGATGATTTTAAACTGGCATACAGTGAGAAGAGGTGTCTTATTGTGGATGATTTTAAACTGGCATACAGTAAGAACAGATGACTGGTGGAAGATTTTACGTTTCCAATTCCATTCCACTTCTGTGCATCCTGATGTCTTTCAGTAGGTAAGTGACCTGTGATGTGAATACTTGTCTGTGGGTCCATCTAGCTGCCTGTCTATCTGTCTGTCTCTCATGCTCATCTTGCCACTGTGGCTCCTTTCCTCTGACTCACTGTCTGTCTGTGCTGATAGACGGGTATGTGCCCTGGGATTATGTTCTGTGAGCGGCTAATAAAGTTGAAGAGGCTCCTGGGCTCCCACTCCCCGAGCAACGATGCAATAAAGCCTGGAGCAGGGAAATACGTGGCTATTTAATGGAATCGCCTGTCCAGGATCTGAGAGGAGCTTCGGTGCTGAGCTATATTTACAGTTAGCCCTCGTGTCTATTCCTTGTTCGCCTCGCATCGCCTCCCGTCTGTCGGCCCCCACAGACGACACCAGGCATCTGCCGCTCACCAACGCCTCCCTGCTAACTCCCGCCCACGCCGCCGCGCCACCACATGCCACCGCCGCGATCCACTGCTGCGCCACCGCCGCGCACTGTGAAGAAAAAAGCCAAAGCGTACCGAAAGGCAACCAGTCACGTGCTGGAAGTGACGAAAGGCCCGGCAGAAAGTCAAATGGGTGAAACACGTGATCGGGGTAACGCTCCCCACAGTGGCGTCTGAGACAGACAGAGCCACCGGCTGAGAAGCAGCATTGTTCCCCACAGCGGCTCTTTCTATTTATTCAGTGATAACGAGAAATCAGCGGAGCAATGGCACACACACCCATTGAGCTCTTCCTGGGCCATATGGCTCATCAACAGGGAGGGGCTGTGTCTCCATGATCAAGTCAGCCTCTCTCACATCTCCTTGGGTGTCTCAGACTGACAGGTGAGGCTTGTGTGAGATCCCAGGTCAGTGGATATTCACTTTATTATTTGAGGGTTCAACTGGTGTAGCTGGTGAAATCCTACTGCTTTACTTCCGGTTCGTAATCATTCTCCGTTTTTTTTTTTGTAGTTGTTCCTGTGAGATTTTGTGGCCCAGGAAAATGAAAAATGTAATCAGGGTAAAGGACCATGAGCCAGAATTTATCATGCAATTTCAAGTCAACTGGCAACATACTGTAGTGGCACTAAAATAAATTATTGAAAGCCCACCTTGTGACCCAGAGTAATACAGTTCTGTATACATTTTCCCATCAATAGCAAAAGGACCCATTTTGAAATTTGTGGAAAACACTGACAATGACATAAATGACATCACTGACCGATCTACCCAAAACCTAGTGTATGGTCTTTACAATGTCACTGAAAATTGTTTGGAATGTAACAAAACTTGGTACACGTGTTTGAAACACTGTCAGGACTCAACATACAGTTGTGCTCATAAGTGTGCATACCCTGGCAGAAATTGTGAAATTTTGGCATTGATTTTGAAAATATGACTGATCATGCAAAAAAAGTATTTTATTTAAGGATAGTGATCATATGAAGCCATTTATTATCACATAGTTGTTTGGCTCCTTTTTAACTCATAATAATAACAGAAGTCACCCAAATGGTCCTGATCAAAAGGCCTTGTTACAGATACACAAGGTGACACACACAGGTGAAAATGGCAATTAAAGGTGAAATTCCTACACCTGTGGCTTTTTAAATTGCAATTAGTGTCTGTGTATAAATAGTCAGTAAGTTTGTTAGCTCTCATGTGGATGCACTGAGCAGGCTAGATACTGAGCCAGAAAAGAACTGTCAAAAGACCTGCATAACAAGGTAATGGAACTTTATAAAGATGGAAAGGGATATAAAAAGATATCCAAAGCCTTGCAAATGCCAGTCAGTACTGTTCAATCATATATTAAGAAGTGGAAAATTCAGGGATCTTTTGATACCAAGCCAAGGTCAGGTAGACCAAGAAAGATTTCAGCCAAAACTGCCAGAAGAATTGTTCAGGATACAAAGAAAATCCCACAGGTAACCTCAGGAGACATACAGACTGCTCTGGAAAAAGACGGTGTGGTTGTTTCATGGAGCGCAGTATGACGATTCTTGAACAAAAATGAGCTGCATGGTTGAGTTGCCAGAAAGAAGCCTTTACTGCACCAATGCCACAGAAAAGCCTGGTTACAATATTCCCGACAACACCTTGACACGCCTCACAGCTTCTGGCACACTGTAATTTAGAGTGACAAGACCGAAAAAGAGCTTTATGGTCACAACAAGCGCTATGTTTGGAGAGGGATCAACAAGGCCTATAGTGAACAGAATACCATCCCCACTGTGAAGCATGGTGGTGGCTCACTGATGTTTTGGGGGGGTGTGAGCTCTATAGGCATGGGGAATCTTGTGAAAATTGATGGCAAGATGAATGCAGCATGTCATCAGCAAATACTGGCAGACAATCTGCATTCTTCTGCATGAAAGCTGCGCATGGGACGTACTTGGACTTTCCAGCACGACAATGACCCTAAGCATAATGCCAAGTTGACCCTCCAGTGGTTACAGCAGAAAAAGGTGAAGGTTCTGGAATGGCCATCACAGTCTCCTGACC
>JACXGI010017483.1:0-14450 GCA_016801175.1 Esox masquinongy
TGATTACTAATAAGGAGGCAGTCCTGTAGTGGTGGTTGGAGCAAATCTACAATGTGCTTCCATGTAGTTTTGATGTGGCCTCTATAAGCAAATGTTCTGGTATTATTAGATTGAACTGCACTATAATGACGACTTGATTGAAGTTGCTATTAGTGCCGCTTGGCTACAGAAATAAATTGCCTATCAAAATGGTGTGTGTGTGTGTGTGTGCCTGTCTGTGTGAGAGAGACATGGCTACTTCTGTTGTGTAAACTGTGGTCTACCTCACTTTGAATTATTTATTTTGTTCAGCCTTCCGTCTGACTACAGTATAAAGGACAAGGTGTAGCCTAGGTTAAATAATTTCTCACACATTTTGATTTGTCTGGTCATTGTGCATTACCTTGTACCAATCTCTTTGCTTGGTAAGCTAATCAGGGTGGGCTATATAGTATTGTGGATTAACGACCATTCAAAGGTTTATTAATTTATAATACCAGCTCTGTACAAAAGTTGAGGAAAAAGCAGGCCGCTCTCTGGTGAGACCCTATGTCTGTGCCTGTTTGACAGTTTTTGGAACAAGTGTGCCAAGCTTTGTGAATGGAATATTAATAATTCAATATTTGTATGTGTGTTATAGGCATTCACGTGCCAGACCACACCCACAGTAATAGTTATTTTTCATAGGTGGAGTTGTTGTTAGACATGCAATCTAGGTGTGTTCACACACCTTGGTGAATAGATGCCATATATCAAGTTTGTGAAGATCATGAAATTTTTTTTTTTTTAGGGATCTCCATTAGCTACTGCCAAAAGTAGTAGGAACTCTTTCTGGGTTTCTCATAACGCATAAAACTTTTCAAAACAGTAATATTCAAATATAGTAAAATTACAGTATAATAACAATAATTCATATAGTACGCATTTTAATCTGTAATTTGAGAAGGGTTTAATCACTTGTCTTGGTAGTGTGTTAGGTGTTTTAACATGATGCAAAATGCCAAATTCTCTCTTTGGAATATGAATGTTAATTTTCCTTAGTGCAAGATGAAACCTCTAATGAAAGCTTAGAAATAAAATGGGGTTTGATGAGCCAGAAGAAACACAATCTGGTTTAAACCCAAATAAACAATCAAGTTTCACAAGGTTCAATGTTTTATTGGTCTGATATACAGTATAGCAGCTGTTGTTGTTGGTTCAGTGAAATGCTTGTCTCGAAATCTAAATCAATATTAGATGTCATATATTAAATAAAATTATGATAATATAAAACAAATAAAGAAAAAGCACCAAAGTGTTTCATACACTAAATGTGCTTGTGCGTGCGTGCGTGCGCGTGCGTGCGTGCGTGCGCGCGCGCCTCTTCCTGTACGTGGTGTGTGTTTGTGTGATGGTGAGTGCGTAAATGATCTAGAGTGTAAATACGTGTGTGAATGTGTAAAAGGGCTCTAAGATGCAGATCAGAGTGAAAGGCAGATACGCTGTTAGTTTAACAGTCTGTTGGCCATTTTGTCTCTCTTTGTTACCCTGTTATTCTCCTTAATAGACTCTCAGATGGATCAGGGTTTTCCAATGGCCGGGTCCCGGTGCTGGGCATGGCATAAAAGTATTTATTCTCACAAGTATACGATGGGTAAGTCTGGGAGGCAGTAGCGCATATTTGACTCTGCTAAAATGCAGGCTCACTAAACATGTTGATTGAATGGACTGAACTGCCACCATGTCTCTGACATTCTAACCCTATCCTGTCTCCTCTGGCAATTGTGTACAGGTGGACGTGTCTGGGAACAAATTGTTGTCTTTACACCTAAACATGTCAAAGAGCAGTGGAAGAGTGGAGCCCCACATTGGCAACAGTGGATACATGGACATAATTGATATGCTATATATTTATTTTATCACCATCGCTAACCATAATTTGGTTAGCGATGTAAATAGCATTTGGTCTAATGAAGCTAACTAATAAAATACTGTTTCTTTAGCCAAATAGAAGAAGGGACATCCAAGAATGATGCATTGGATTTCGTATTCTCCCAAGTAAAGTAAGCTTGCTCTGTTTGCAAAGCAGATGAAGAATTGACACTGTAAATTGTAGCTGGAAATACCAGTAGATTTGTGTGTTTTTGGTTGTTGCCTGTTCGCCGGGTGCTGTACCAAGCTGTGAAAATATTAGCATGATCCAATCCACGATGAACAAGGGTTAGGAACCCCATGCTAGATGGGAGCACTTTGAACAGTCCCTGGCTCAGGTTGGATAATATTGGGTAGAGTCAACGCCCCCGAGTGCCGTCAGCCTTCTCAAAAAAGCATGTCACAATTGGATTCGGATTGACTTGAGATTGTACAAGACCATGCAGTCATGTGTGAACAGCGAGTACAGGAGAGGCCTAAGCAAGATTCCTTTTGGGGGGGCCCCTATGTTGAAAGAGTTACCTACCCCAACCCCCTAGTGTCGGGCCGTCAGGAAGTCAAGGATCCAGTTGAGTAATATTGTGAAAAGATGTTCTATGTTTTTGACACAAAGGTCAATTGTTCCAGTTATTCAGGCCCCTGGTCTTGTCCCATCTCAACTACTGTCCAGCAGCGTGGTCCAGTGGGGCAAAGAAGGAACATGCAAATCTATAGCTGGCTCAAAACAAAGTAGAGCACATTGTGCTTAACTTTACACAGAACTAGCATTGACTACATGCTCCCTTTGTTGAGGGTTGACGAGTGATTGACTGTTCGTCTTCTAGATTTTATGAGAAATATCACTTTATTAAACTCCATGTTGTGTGTAATTTTGAAATAACATACAGCTCAGACACCCAACATACCCAGCAAGACGTGGCTCCTTGGCACTTCGGTAACTAAGTAACTAAGAGTGATATACCCACACCACACACATAATGTAACACACACACTCTAACATACTCAAACACATTTACAAACATTTAGAGGTATTTTAAATTTCTGAAACTTTTTAGGTCTATAAATGTATCATATTGTTTTAACATGTTTTAGTTTTCCATAGACCCCAGAAAGAGTAGTTGCACAGCAAAATTGCTTCTTGAAAAATCAGTAAAATAATTTAAAACATTCCGGGAGTTTTAGCTACTAGTGATTGTGTACTTTGTCGGGTATTTGTATGAAAATGTGCCCAATTTCATAGACTGTTTAGTAGTAATTTTGCATATACATTAAACCACATTATACTACTAGCGCAAAGGTTTTTAAAAAGCATTATTTGTAAAAGTCCCATTTTTTATTAATTTGTAAGTAATCTGCCATTGGAGTGAGAACATTTGCTTGTTACGTGAACGATATTCTGAAAACAAGCTACATACTTGAATTTGAACTTGATTCTTAACAGAAGACAATACAATTTTTTAAGTCAACAATAATCTGTTCAGATTTGTTGTAGTTCCTGAAATGGACTATGTGGCTTGTTATCAGAATGTCTCTCTTGTGACATGTAAAATAATTAATTTAAGTTCCATTTTAGGGTTTAACTTATTTTTGAGGAAGCATTTCTTGCAGTCTGCCTCCATCGTCTAGAGCTAGTGGAAATCCTAATCAACAGTAAAGCCCTGCTGGATCCAGCACAAGATCTCTGAGCTTCCTGACGAGTTTTCAAGCCAATATGATGATGAAAGCTCAGCTGTAGTCGATAAATCGCAGAGGTGTTACTCATGTCCCAGTGGGACGGGGTAGTGCACTGGCAACGGCGTCATTCGACGCGCCCCCTAACTTTTTTCAATTGAGGAATACTCCTGGGGACCAGCTATGTCACATTTGCGTTTGATTTGATGTGATTTTGTCGTGTTTCTAGTCATTGGGGCCAAGAACGCTGAGCTGTAGAGCTGAACTGTGGTCACTCAAAGATGGGAGATCACCCCAAGATTGCTCATTTTACTGCTCCTGGAAAACAAAGGAATGTTGACAATAGTTACAATAACTACTTTACTGTAAATCTCACTCCTAGAAACATTTTCACAGGGAGGGAATGTCTACTGTACTGCACCACATTATGTAGCAGTAAGCCTTCTTGTAACAGACATCTGGCATCATGACCCCTCATAATGTGTGTTAGCAGCAACTAACTTATAAACAGTAGCTAGCTACCTTGTGTAATATATTAACCTTTTTTGTGCTGCACTGTTAGCACTGTTATCCCATTTGTTTAGCTGTTAGTTGCTGGTATACAGTAGTTAACCCAGAGGTTTAACCTTAGCAAGCTTAGCAAATAATGTTAGATTCTGTGTCTTACCCAAACTTACTAAATACTGATCATTGGTGCTCAAAACTGCTTAACTAGTTGTAAAATGTTGCAAATATAACTTGCATTTCCAAGAATGTCAATATTATTTACAGTTATTACAGTCCAGTTTTATTGTTTTAGATTTAAATAATTAAAAAAAAACCTGTTAGGCAACAGGCATAATCGACTTAAAGATGGTGCAACAACACTTTGATGTCCATAGAGATCCATGTACAGAGCTGGTTAATGTGCCAAACCTTGGATTCATCATGAATATGCACATGCCAGGATGGTGAGCACGAAGTAGTTGAGAGCTGCTCTACCGCTACCACATGAGCACAAGTGAGGGTGTTCTTAAAAATACACTCATCCAGAACTGATGCATAATCCTTATAGTCCTGAAGCCATCAATAGTTATTAATAGGTGTAAAGTTAGATCCAAGCTGACGCTGTCTTGTTGATTTATTACAAAGATCCAGTGATGATTTGGTATTTCATCAGAAATAATCTAAAAGCCTACAATAGTGATGCAGTTTGAATGTTTCACAGGTAAAATGTGAGGAATATTTTCCATATATAATGGCCTATTTTAAATGCCTAATTTTGGTGTTTGAGGGGATTAAATATATAACTTTCTTGAGATAATAAGGCTATGTGTGGCCGTAGGCAGACCTTTCAATAATTGTAGGCCTATCTCTTGGTAGCCTGCATGATGGATAAATACTGTAATTCATAAACAGCGCTTATAAAAGAACTACACTCCTGACCATCAAGGACTGATAAAGTGTGTGTGTGTGTGTGTGTGTGTGTGTGTGTATACACTCATGAGCCAAAACATTATGACCACTCACAGGGGAAGTGAATAACGTTGATCATCTCATAACAAGGGCACATGTCAAGGTCCGGGTAGATTAGATGGTAAGCGAACAATCAGTTCTCGTAGTCAACATTTTGGATGCAGGAGTAAAGGCCTGAGCAACATTGAAAAGGGACAAATTGTTATGGCCAGACGACTGGGTCAGAGCATCTCTGAAACGGCAAGGATTGTGCAGTGCTCCTGGTCAGCAGTGGTGAGTACCTACCGACAGTGGTCCGCGCAGGGACAAACCACCAACTGGCAACAGGGTGTTTGGCGCCCAAGGGTCATCGATGCGCGAGGGCAACGAAGGCCATCCCATCTGGTCCGAACCGACAGAAGGTCTATTGTGGCACAATACACAACATTTTAATGATGATTACGGCCAGAACCACCAGGGTGCATCGGACCCTGCTACATATGGGGCTGCGTAGCCAAAGACGGGTCAGAGTTGCCCATGATGGCCCCTGGACTAACATGTTTGATCCACGGCAGCTCCACCTCATGACTTACAGGGACTTGAAGGATCTGCTGCGAATGTCTTGGTGCCGCATACCACAGCACACGCCAACAGCATATTAGGCAGGTGCTCATAATGTTTTGGCTCATCAGTGTATACAGTATATAATATGCAAAAACATGCTTACTTCTCAGAATGATTGCAGAATTATATATATATACGTTATATAAAATTAAACTAAAGTATTTCAAAGGAATCAATCATTCTGCAATCATTCTGAAAAGTAAGCATATTTTCCCCCCAAAAATCTGAAGAATATAAGGTGAGAAGTGTGGTAATACTTTTTCAGCTCAGAACCATTTTCTAATGTGGCTGCTATCTGATCATAGTAGTAGAGATCCACTCAACCCTGATTACTCTAATAAATATCTAAGTTCCAAACATTAATAATTCCACCTTTTTTTGGAAACTTGATACCAGTTGCCTTTTAGACAAATCTGGTCAGCAGGGGAAACCAGAACTGTGTATTTGACTAGTACTTGGCGTAATCTTCTACAGTGCCCTTAGCTCCAACTCAAATGACTTCCTGAATACTCTTATTTCCAATATGTTTAGTTTCTAGGTTTCTTTGTCGAACTGAACTAATAGTAAGTTACACTGAATTTAGTATTATATTGCTAATGTCTATAATAAATGTACTATTTTCTCGCTGATGCCAAATCACTCCCTTTCTCCTGAATGCAATGTACTATGACATTGTAATTAGATTAAAATCTAATCAAATTTCAATCACTGGTTTTAATCCTCAGATGCTCGCTGAACTTATTTGTGAATATTTACCTAAAGCTTTTCTGAGGAGTTGCCTCAAAGCATTCTAGGCATACAAAAAGAAACATAGTAAGGCAGAGTTATCAGAACTGCAAAGACAAATCCACTTACTATTTGGGGATAGTAAAACAAATGGCCTCTGGATTTAAAAAAAAAAATCAGGATAACATTCTGACAGGTAAGCATATGCTGCTTTGTAGCTATTTACTTATGTCTCATTCCCAAACACTTCCTTGCTGTACACAATATCCAGGGACTAAGTATTAACTAGACATTTATCTTTGCCTCAAAGTCATAGGCATTATGGTTGTCACATAAGCAGCCAAACAAAGTTTACATATGAAATAATACATTTCTATGAGTTGCAAACTTCCGGCAGTAATCAAATGCAAAGGATTTGCAAACAAGTACTATATTAAACAATATATATAAAATGGTTGTCCTTCCTACACGGTTCACAGATGTAAATAAAACTGAATTACAGCTGAAAATCTGCACTATAACCCCACCGTCATTGCATCATTTCAAATCCAGGGTGCTAGGGTACTGAGCCAAAAACCTAAATATTTATGGACTGCACTGTAGCTCCAATAAATTACTGTTTAGAAATGGCTACTAACAAGTGAGCAACCTAAAACACAAAGTGGGTATACAGTGTATAGCCCCAAATGTACAAATGGGTTAACATAGACATGAAAACCTGAGATGGCTTGGTAACGGTGATTGATTCAGTCTTCTCCTGAGCCAGGCCCCGCCTCTCCTACATTTATGCTTGGGAAAAGTCCCGGCTGTAAATGTGCCTGCTCCAACAGGTAATCCAAACAAAGGTTCCACTTCGGGGGTCAAAAAGTTATTGTTGAGTAGCCAGAAACAGGGCATCATGTGAGTAGGTGCCATCTTGGAAGGCCGCCAGCTTTGCTGCTTTAAACTCCTGATAATGAATTGAAATACCAGATTTGCTGCTTGAACCCAAAAAATGTATATGTAACCCATTCTGTTTATACATATTATAGCTGTCTATGAATCCAGAGAATATCTACCAAAACAGAGGGACTCTGCTCTGTCCCCTGCAGCAGTCATTTCAGCGGCTGTTTCTCTTTTGGGTTCCTGGGACAAAGTGGGAGCACAGAGACTCCACGGCAGCTTCAGCAACCGTCTGTTTGCTTTGATATGGGTTTCAGAGCAAACGCTCCTGGCATGAAAGTGGATTTACTCTCACTGAGGGGGAGTGCAGAGAGGAGAGTGGCTCAGATAGTGTGGATGCAGGTTTCAGTTTTGTTTTTCCCTTATGTGAGAGAATGTGTCTTTCTTGGTGCTGTAATAGCAGGTCTATGTGTAGATATCTGTGTGTTAGTCGGTGTGCGTGTGTTTTGGGGTGTGAGGGTGTGAGGAAGCCAAATTAATTAATGTGTGTCAGTCAGGAGGATAGGAATAGCTTCAACCCTCACTGTTTCCTGTAGATATAGTGCTTAGGAACATGGTGACTCAAGCATCTCGCATCCCCTCAATTAGAGGGAAGATATCAGTCATCTGTCTCCCAGTCGGATAATGGTACCATTATATGAAGACAAAAGAATTGACATTTTCCCTCTTTGAGGTCTATAATGTGTCAAATCATGAATGTTCTCGCTGGCTGCTTTCATTATGTTGCTAGCTTTCATTACTTTCCTCCAGGCATGTGTCAAGCCTCTGCTGGGTTATCCTCCATCCAAGTGACTCCTGACAATTTGGACTAAAAGGTCACTCAAAGCAAAATGCAGACAGCTGTCTAATTTGTCACTGTGAAATAAGAAATAGTTATCCTATTAGTTTACTCCAAAATCAAGGTTTGTCAGACGTTTTCTTTTTTAGACCTTCAAATGTCGAAATTCATGTCCCTCATAATCGGTTTTGAACAATGAACACTGTTCAATTTCATTTTTTTATGGTGATAATCTTTCCCATTTGTTAAGATTTTAAGTATAGTGAGATTTATTAGGGTTGTAAATTTACTAGGGTTGTATAGGGAGGGTGTGTTGCTGTAAACATTCTATGTTTGTCAGTCCATTACCATTATTACGACATTTAAGGAATTCTGTTTAATCTATGTAATCACAAAACATCTAGTGGTCCTTTTGATTATGTCAGATTATCACATTTGTCTGTAATGATCTATGGCCCTCAGTAAGCTAGGGCTTTATCAAGTTGCAGAGTTAATACAAAATAATGACAGTTACATGCTTTTTCCATTAATTATCTATTTCCCATTTAATGTTACTATGGTCAATCTACTAGAAACTCATAGACATTATGGATACAAAAATCATTAAATACCATATTGAAATAATTTTGAAAGTATACATTTTCTGAAGTGTAAATCGGTATATACAATAGTGCAAATTCTGATTCCCGGTAGTTGTGGAATCGTAAAATCGACACAACAGATTGTGTTAAAACAATGTTGGATTCAGTTATATTGACGTGACTTAGTTAACCTGACATTTCCTTGTGCAGGTGTTGTCCCTTCCAACAAAAAAGGAAAGCATGGTGCTAATCAACCATAAAAGCAAGCCATTTTTATAATTTTACATCTATACTAAGAAGAAAATAGCAAATAAGGAGCTCTGTGTAGTCTTCTGCCACCATTTCACCACAGTCACATCATTAGCTTTACTCTGACTTCTTATCCCTTTTGTTAGCAGATCTAGTGGGTGCGAGAACAATGGAAGCGAGGTGGCTGTTTATTGTATCACTTTGCCAAACTAGTTATTTACCCGGGGGATTTCTTTTATATTGACGTGTAGGCTAATTAAACTAAAAAAAACTATTACCTTTTAATGTGTACTAAAAGATGACCCGTTGTGATGTTTTCAAGGGGTTGGGGGGCAGACAGCATCAGACACACAGTCTACACATATGTAAACAGATGTGTACTGTTTTGCTTGCTCGGATGCTTGAAATTGTGTCTTTCTGTCGGTGCATGTCAAAAATATTGGCTAATTTTCATATTGTTGCGGACATAGAGGTATGATAGGCCCGCTAAGGCTCCAGTTTTACACTGCATTGTGGAGTGGATTTAAAATGTTAAGGCAGCAGCCAGACGAAGGTTGATTATAATGTTGTAAACCTGTGATTTGGTCCACTACATTTTGAGCTTGAAAGTGTGTTTACTTGAAACTTTGTCCTCTACTTCTGGCTTATATTAACTTGAGAAATTCAATTTTCTCCAGTGCTGAAACCCAATTTATAATGAATTTGTAATGCATGCAAGACTCAATCCTTCACTTGAATGATGCACCGATGTCGTTGATAAGATTTGCGCAAATGTCTGAGTTACTCAGACATACCTCAATTTAGGATTTAGTCTCTTGTCACATTTCATTCACAAAGTAATTTGCCACAAGCGTGATTCACCTTGAAGAAATGTTGGCAATGAGAAAGCCTATTTGATAGTAACTGGGTACCTTGAGAGGAAGAATATGGTTCATGATGGAGAACATATTTAACCAATGAATAGCGGTGGAGCATGAGGAAAGCTTTTGTGTTCAAGCAGTTTAGTCTTTGAGGCCTAGATTGTAGACAACATTATGTGATCAATACTGAGGGATTTCTAAGATATTCATAGTGGAAGATTATATCAATGCATCTCTCTCATCCCCCTCTTTCCCCCGTCCTTCTCCTGTCTCTTTCTGTGAGATCTGACTGCTGATGGACTTGAGCTCGTCTGGCCTTGAGTGTTCTTGAGGGAATACTCACACTGGAATCCTTTGCTTCTGAATGAGGCTGATGACTACCGCAGCATCTTAACTCATAAAACATGATGTGTGGGATATTCATGTGCAGTGCTGGTACTTCTGGATTATAATTCAAACCATGAACATTCTGAATATGAATGTCTGACTAATTACTGAATCTAAAGATGAAGAACCATATATGTGACATTTTTGAAAACAACAATATATACATGATAAAACCATTTTTAAACCTGCTCTTTCTGAATTGAAGCAGTTTCACAAGCTTTTGCACTTATGACCAAAAAGCTTGATTTACATAGGATTACGCCGAAAACCGTCAACTCAGAAGGGTTGGACAAGTGCAGAAATGTAAAAGCAAGATAAATTAATGGGAAAACACGCAAAGGAAGACTTAACAGGATACAGAAAAGGGCAAGCAAAAAGCAGTCCAAAAGAGGTGGCTAGAAGAACAATTTATGGAAAATGTTAGCCAGCGTAGATTGATGGCTAACGTTTGTTGCATTAGTTAATGATGTTTTGGGTTGGCATCTTGTGACAAGTCCTGCTGTACTGTCTGTACAGTATGTATTGTATTTTTGTAGTTGGCTATTTGCAAATTTTTAATTAATACTTGCAATGCAAGTACGTTGAATTAAATCATTTTTACAGTTTTAGCATATTTTTATCATTAATAACTAGATTTTTTTATACATGATATAACTGGAGGACCGTCTTTAAATGAACATCCATACATTTAGCGAAATGAAGGGAATGGCAAGATATTGCATTTAACACTAGGACCGCCAAATGCCTACGGGAATTGGCGTTTGAGTTTGTAATTTAAATAAAACTGCCATTTTGAAAGCAACACCCTCCTACTTCCATGACTTTTCCTAAATGGGCGTATATTACATTGTTCCGTTGTCAGAATTCTAAACTCACAAACGGAAAACTATTTACCTGTTCCTTTTACCCTCTTTTCCAAATTAATCGGCCAGCAGCCCACAGCACTTAACATTGGTACCCAGGCGGCCCGCTAATGGTACCCAGGCGCTAATCACCCCTCATCGAATGCATGATGTCTATGGATGAATGTGCGATACGCCCAGATGAATGATGGAGTCTTGGTTGAATTTGAATGAACTTACAAATTAAATACAAGATTTCCATGACCATTCAACAATTTAATTAGGCTATTATTGAAACATAATACAAACGATATAGGCTACTTGACAATTCAGCATGCATCACACGTTACTGTTTTCAATAGGAGATTCAGCTTCTTGTGTAGGCTAATTCATCAAAAGTAAATCTATAAAGTAAATCTAAATATTTTTTTTAAGAAACAGAATACCAGACATTCTTTACCGATGGCCAACTACCACTGAACTAAGGTATTACACGTTACTGTTTATCTTAGGACAGAAAGAGAAACAAAATCGCATACACATCCTATCATGTCTCTTGGAATTTTCTCATCTTATTTTACTACAAATGTATTAAGCTAAATAATTATTCACTAAATGAAATATCAATGATCACCAATTATCAATTCATCAAACGTGTTACACGTTACTTTTTTATTTGGAGTTGAGAGAAAGACAAACAAAATTGCATAAATATCCTATGGTTTCTTTGAATTTTCTCTGCTTACTTTACTGAAGATTAAGATTCTATAAATGTATTACGCTAAATAATTATTCACGAAACAAAATAACTATCACCAATTATCAATTCAGCAAATGTATTACTGTTTTTCATCAATACAATCGACAAATGACTTTTCTATATTTTCATGTAGGCTACTGAGGGTAGAAATTGTATATAATCTGGACTCGTTGAGCAAGTCAGAGACAACTCGGACACAATTTACAGCGTTTAGTTGTAAACCGAACCCGACGATTCGACGCCCTGGCAGCATTGCAGATGCTGCAAAATTTAGATGAGATGGAGTCAGATGAAGGAACAGAAATAGATCCCGATATCAATGTGTCGGATGTCGGGTCTTGATCTGATTATGATTATGAGCCGCCACCTCCAATGCCTGAGCCTCCTCACAAAAAAAAGAAACGAACCAACGGCGACCGCAAATGCTACTGCCAGACACTGTGTCATCCTTTGATCATCCTTTTACTCTGCTAATTGAATTTACATTTTTAAATTTCGTTATTCATGTATACCACGGTGTGGTAAGCAAGGAGACCAGGCGCAGGATGAACGGTGAAACAAGGGTTTACTAAGCTGAAATGAGGGTTGAAATGGCTAGAACTGATACCAAGGAACAAGCACACTAGGCAAGATATACAACGAACACACATGGACAACTAGCAGACAATACTCCACAAAGACTCAGACAAACACAAGGGCAGTTATAGGCTGTAGTAGTGAGGATCCGATGTGCGTAATGATGGGAAGTCTGGGGTGATGAGATGAGGAACAGTTGTGTGGAATAGTGGAGAGTCCCGGGTGTTCTGTGAATGCGGTGCTAGCATTTTTCGTGTTTATCTAGCAACCGTGCTTTAGGCCTATGTACTGCTTATTAATTTGGATATCCTGTGATCGTTGCAAACTGGTCGATAATGTCTCTTATTTTACATTGTAAATCATCAAAATGAGATCAAAATTAACTAAATTCTAATGGATTTATTTTGAATAATTGAAGTTTTGTGTAATTGTCATTTTGTACATTTGTAGGGCCTAATAAATGAATGAATAAACAATAGCTTGTGTTCTTAGAAAAAATCGTTCTATGTATTAATTTTTAGTCATTTTTTTGTATGATAAGGCCTTCCATACAAACACATTCTTGTTTTTTCATTAACCATTTAAAACAAACCAATTCTGTAATTCATAATTTTTTAGACTATTCTATATAGTTTGATAACGACCCAGTAGATGAACTGATGCTCTGGCTGGAAGGTGATGCTTCGGAGGATAATGTGTATGCTAATATGGCCAATTCGTATGCTAATGATGAGAAAACAGCATTTGGCTCTGGCTGATACTGTTGGTCTGAAATGCCTGGCGGTTCTAGTGTTAAAGCTGAAAGTCTGCACTTCAATTGCATCTCGGTTGTTTCATTTCAAATCCGTTGTGGTGGCACACAGTGCCAAAATTAGGAGAATTGTGTCAGTGTCCAAATATTTCCAGACTTAAATGCATATCTGTATATCTGACTCTGATACACCTCCGTTCTCTATTCACCTATCCTATCTGGAAGAATCAAACACCAGACGCAGTATTAAACCTATTCAATTCAATGTTTGCTTGTTCAGATCTGCCCTTGAGCAAGGTTCCTAATCACTCCTTGATCGCCGTCAATAGTGGATAATCCCCTGCCATATCTCTCAAACCCAAATCTCTTTCTTTCCTTAGCCCGGACGTTTTACAACAGGGTTACTGTTTGGCTGTCTGGGTAAACAGAACACGCTGAAAGAGTAGAGAGAAAATAATATCTCTAGTTGTGCCTTTTCCTTGCCTTTAATTACCCAATATGTCTCGCTGTCTTTTTTTCTCAAAGATGGTGGCCTATGATGGTTCAGCGATCTAAGAATCAGCCTCGGGTGCACCTGTGCTGCTGCATGGGTTTCTCCTTGATCTTATAAACAACCTCTCACCTATAGTGCCTTGCGAAAGTATTCGGCCCCCTTGAACTTTTCAACCTTTTGCCACATTTCAGGCTTCAAACATAAAGATATAAAACTGTAATTTTTTGTGAAGAATCAACAACAAGTGGGACACAATTATGAAGTGGAATGAAATTTATTGGATATTTCAAACTTTTTTAACAAATAAAAAACTGAAAAATTGGGCGTGCAAAATTATTCAGCCCCTTTACTTTCAGTGCAGCAAACTCTCTCCAGAAGTTCAGTGATGATCTCTGAATGATCCAATGTTGACCTAAATGAGTAATGATGATAAATAGAATCCACCTGTGTGTAATCAAGTCTCCGTATAAATGCACCTGCTCTGTGATAGTCTCAGAGGTCCGTTTAAAGCGCAGCGAGCATCATGAAGAACAAGGAACACACCAGGCAGGTCCGAGATACTGTTGTGGAGAAGTTTAAAGCCGGATTTGGATACAAAAAGATTTCCCAATCTTTAAACATCCCAAGGAGAACTGTGCAAGCGATAATATTGAAATGGAAGGAGTATCAGACCACTGCAAATCTACCAAGACCCGGCCGTCCCTCTAAACTTTCAGCTCATACAAGGAGAAGACTGATCAGAGATGCAGCCAAGAGGCCCATGATCACTCTGGATGAACTGCAGAGATCTACAGCTGAGGTGGGAGACTGTCCATAGGACAACAATCAGTCGTATACTGCACAAATCTGGCCTTTATGGAAGAGTGGCAAGAAGAAAGCCATTTCT
>JACXGI010017484.1:0-14457 GCA_016801175.1 Esox masquinongy
CACACACACACACACACACACACACACACACACACACACACACACACACACACACACGACAATAAGACAGTGACACTGTCAAAGCTGCAGGGTTTCCCCCCTCTGCTAATGGCATATGGTTAATAACACTGCAGAGGGACTGATCCCCTCTCCTCAGGCAGAGCTGAAAATCTTTTGAAATGGAAGCGTGACAGACATCACTGCCGGCAACTCCGACTCCATCCACACACACCGACACCCACACACGCACGCACGCACGCACGCACGCACTTCACTACTCCCTGTGTGCGGTCGCTCTGTTGGTTGACTGAGTGGATGTGACATTTAGCTCAGGACATCTTCATACAGTATGACAGTACGCCGGAGAGCGCTCTCCCCGGTCCGCAGTCCCCCCAACGTGGGCTGAAGCCACTCTGCCGAAACAGGGATGGGCAGAAAGCCCGGCGGACAGACAGTTGGCTCAGAAATCCAAAGGCAGCCGGTTTGGCCCCCAGAGAAGACGGCGTGAAGAACTTGCTGTTGTGTATTTGAGCTAGACACGTAAAGCTAACGGCCCCTGTACGTGGTTCCGGATGGGATGTAGAGGCAGGGGAACTGTAGATGCCAATGGAAGAGGTACTGTTCCAGGTTTCATCCTTTAGGACAGGGTGTTACTAAAACATTCCACAGGGTTGAATGGTGTTCATGAACCAGAAACCTGAAAGAGGCTAGATCTCCAGGAACAGGGTTGGAGTTAAAACCTGAAAGAGGGTATATCTCCAGGAACAGCGTCTATTGAATCTTATTTCCTTTCTCATGGTAACTCGTTATGTCCCTCCATTGCTCACTAATAACTTCATCTTGGGACTGAACTCTCTGACCTAGTCCCTTCTAGTCAGACAGCCCTAGGTCTGTGTTCCCACGCAGAAGCCCAGACATCCTCCCCCTTGGACCTTTTACTCAGATCCCCTAAGCCCCCCCATCATACAGCCCAACCACAAGCACTTTACCTTGACCCTTGTGATTGACCTCCTTGGCAGCGATGACCTTGTTGATGACGGCCTGCAGGAAGTCACTCTCGCCCGCCACCCTGGGTGAAAAACGGGAGATGTTCAGCTGCTGGTGGCGATGTATGGCATCATCCAACGCCAGCCTGGAGCAGCCATAACACAGGCACAACACCACGGGGGAGAGAAGAGGAGGAAGACGACGAAAAGAAAGGTTGAAGGAGTGAGGGAGAAAAGAGACGGCGGGAGGGAGTGAGGGAGGTGTGAGGAGAGAGAGCGAGAGAGAGAGAGAGAGAGAGAGAGAGTGAGGATAAGGGAGGGAGGAGGGAGAAAAGAGGGAGAGTGAGGGAGGGAGGATGAGGAAGAAGGGAAAAGGAAGGAGGGGGGGAAGAGGGAGGATGAGGGAGGGAGGAAGAGGAAAGAGGGAGAAAAGAGGGTGAGAAAGAAGAAAAGAGAGCAACAGCAAACAGTGACGTATAGGGAGTGTGGAAGACAGGGACAGAGGGAGGGAAGAGGATAGGGAGGGAGGATGGGAGGGAGGGAGCGAAGGAAGGAGGATATGGAGGGAGGAGCGGAGAGAGGAAGGGCAGATGGGAGGGAGGATTGGAGGGTGTGGAGAGAGGAGCGGGAAAGCAGAGAAGAGAGTAACAGCAAACAGTGATGTATGCCACAGAGACAGACAGGCCATGTTAGGTCACAGTAAAGGGTGGGATGGGTGACAAACACACCAGAGATAATAGTTTAGGACATGATGCCTTCAACTACATGTACTGGTACCTGCACCATTTACCACTACTGACTTCGACCACTGAAAATGATATCTTTATTAACGGATCTTTATGAGCATCCCGTCTCTATTCTTAGTTTACTAACATCATGTCTCTATTCTTTCTTTACTAACATCCCGTCTCTATTCTTACTTAACTAACATCACGTCTCTTTTCTTACTTAAGTAACATGATGTCTCAATTCTTAGTTCACTAAAATCGTATCACCATTCTTAGTTTGTTAACATCATGCATATATTCTTAATAAATATGAAACCAGTTATGGTAGCCAGTTAACGCTGGGGCCCAAAGAATATATTACCTAGCAACACAAGGGCAAGAGTCCTGAAGAGCGGAAAGCTCCAAAGGTCTTCAGTTAAAACTAAGGCTGCCATCTCTAAAGAACAATGAAGCTTTGACAGAGTTCTGCTATGGTGCCCAGAAACCCAAGGAAAACAGAAACAGGTGTTTTTTATCCACTCTGAAAGACCTAGTGTGTGGACCTTAGTCAGAGACCCAGAGTGATCGACTGATGCAGTGGTAAAGTGCAGTGGTAAAGTGCAGTGGTAAAGTGCAGTGGTAAAGCGCAGTGGTAAAGCGCAGTGGTAAAGCGCAGTGGTAAAGCGCAGTGCATACGAAAACAGTGTAGTTAATGTATTTTATGTTGTCTTTGCACTATTATGCTTTATGTTGGCCGGGTCACCGTTGCAAACAAGAACCTGCGCTCAATCAGCCTACTTGGTTAAATAAAGGTGAAACAAAATACAAAAATAAAGTGGTTTGGGAAACTCTAGAGAGCACGTTAGCTGCTCAATAAGAGAGTGTAAGAGAGCGACAGACAGAGAGATGGATGTGTAGGAGTGATGCCGTGTGTGTAAATGCACAGGGGCAATAAAAAAACGTAGTGGAGAACAGGACGAGGCCAGTGACACATCGACAGGCTCATGATAATAACTAGCATGGAGGGAAACCATGTGTTTGACCTGATTCCACTTATTCCATTCCAGACATTACTGTGAAACCGTTCTGCCCACTTAAAGTGGCACCAGCCACCACCGGCATCTGTCACGACTTAGAGAGATGGAGAAAAGGACCATCAGGAAGTGATCGGGGAACAGAGGTGTGTCACAGAGGAGTGTCACAGAGGAGGTGTAGCATCGGAGATGATCTTAGCCCCTCCCCTCCGGAACCTGCGGCTGTTCCATACAGCGGACTATTCCACGGCTAACACACTTGATTCAACTGGTCAAATAACCAACAGGGCCTTGATCAGAGGAATCCATTAGTTCAGGTCTACAACGACAATGTGAAAGGTCTTGGGGGTCCCAGAGGGGAGGTTTAAACGCCACTCAAACACAGAGGTTCATATCAACACAGGCCACAGCAGTCCTCAACCACCCTACATCAGACAGCAAAAGGTGACCTAGTCCGTTAAAGAGGGGGATACACTTCCAGAGAGATTTTTTTTTTTACCCATTCCTGGTTATTAATAACCCAAAACAGATTTGTTTCATTACACGTTGAGTAATGCCTGAAGGAACACGCTGTATTCAGAAAATGTATAATATTTGTAAGGGAATCAGGAAGGCCTTGATTGAATTATACAGCAATAACATTGTAGTGCACTGCATTTAAATTTGATATAAACCGGGTTAGAGGAGGCGACCACACTAGCTCTGGTCTAACTAGTCCAAATAGCACCCCACTCTCTTGGGACCCTTGGTCAAAACTTTGTGCAGTAAATAGGAAAGAGAGTTCCTATTGGGACACATACTGACCCTAATAGTGGTGTTGCCTCAGGCATGTCTACATTAAACATTACATTTTATCTAAGCCTCCATTTACCATTTCCATCCATAGTTGTTTCCAATGCCAGCTATCTCAAACTTAATAAGGTGTTAATGTCAAACTGTCCTTCTTAAGCACAAGCACTTCCTGTGCAAGCTAGTCTTGGAACAGCAGCACAACATGAAAGCTCGTAATGAATAAACTACTAACAAATGTGTATGTTTTAAAGATGCCGTCTGTGGCTTTTGCGGTCAACAAAATACTTTAATGTGTGTGGTGTTTTGGTTATATATTGATAATCTATAAGTATAATCACACCTGAGAAATTTCCAAGTCAATAAGGAAGTGGTGTGATGACGTGAGGCACAAATCTGCACATTAATGACACAGCACACAATTTTTTGGGGACACTTTTCGGCTTGACAGCGCCACCTTTACAAATTATGGCCAAAAATCACGGACTCCAACTTTAAGGGGCGGTGGGTAGAATCCTGTTTCAAACATTCACAAGACTGAATTTAGGTGAGAAAGTTTAATTGGGTAATATCTCAGGCACTCTGAAAAGTGCTGTTGAAAAAAATATTTGAAACTTGCAGATGTCTTCAGGTCACGCATGTCTGTATTCGCGCGTGTCGTACAATGAAACTTTAACATATGGCCCCTTTAAGTCCAAACGTGAAACACACATGCTACCAATGTCTTTCCTCCTGTGACGCTCTGTGGAAACATCTAATTATGTCCATGATTTATGCACGTGAAGCAGTTAAGTCCAGTGATCTACCGTGTCGACTAAACTAAACTGCAGAGGCCCAAACAGGACCCTATTCCTAACAGCGCACTACTTCTGACAAGAGACATATGAGCCCCATATGCCGCCGTCTAAAGTAGTGAACTGTATAGGTGCTAGGGGGCCATTAGGAAGCCCCGCTAAAGCATTTCCAATTATACAGGAGCTGATGTGAAGGAAAAGGTTACCACGTCTCTGCAGACAGAGACAATCCTCCAAGGAACACAGACAGTTAACGAGATGAGCCTTAATTAAGTTTATGGACAATACCGGAGGCTCCGGTCCCAAAAGGCACCATATTCCCTGCATGGCGCCCTGCGTTAACCAGGGCCCACAGGGCCATGTTTGGAACAGGGTCCATTTGGGACTCAAGCCAGGCTAATCATGTGTCAGAGGCAGAAGACTTCACAAACAGGCCCGGACTACTGCATTTCAACCATGAGGGGAACGGCTGGTGGGACGGAGGAGTGCGTCAACATACATTATGCTCCCTGCTCCATGGAGGCAAAAAACAATTGGCAATTTAAAGGGGACTGGAGACGTGGTGTTGTATAATGTCTGTGTATACATCGTAGTTCATACTCACGGCTGGAAGGGAATGAAATGCTGCTTGTCCTCGTCATCCATCTTGCCTGTTATGATGTCGGTCACGTCCATGACTGTTAAGAGAGTAAAGCAAACGGATCACATGCATAATAACTGTTAGAGAGTAAAACCAACCAGTCACATCCATAGACTGAAAAAGAGTAAAACCGACAGGTCACATGCATGACTGTTAGAGAGAGTAAAACCAACTGGTCGTATCTAAGACTTTTAAATAGAGTAAAACCGACTGGTCACAACCATTACTGTTAGACAGAGTTACACAAACTGATCACATCCATGATTGTTAGAGAGGGCAAAACCGACTGTTCATGTCCATGACTGTTAGAGAGACTAAAACTGACTGGTCATGTCCATGACTGTTAGAGAGAGTAAAACAGGCTGGTCACATCCATTACTGTTGGATTGAGTAAAACAGGTTGGTCACATCCATGACTGTTGGAGAGAGTAAAACAGCTTGGTCACATCCATGACTTTTAGAGAGAGTAAAACAGGCTGGTCACATCCATGACTGTTGAAGAGAGTAAAACAGACTGGTCACATCCATGACTGTTAGATAGAGTAAAACAGGTTGGTCACATTCATGACTGTTGGATAGAGTAAAACAGGTTGGTCACATCCATGACTGTTGGAGAGAGTAAAACAGCTTGGTCACATCCATGACTGTTGGAGAGAGTAAAACAGGCTGGTCACATCCATGACTGTTGGAGAGAGTAAAACAGGCTCGTCACATCCATGACTGTTAAAGAGAGTAAAACAGGCACATCACATCCATGACTGTTAGAGAAAGTGAAACAGGCAGTCAACCTCCATTCCTCTACAGAAGAGCCTATGGGCCGTCACTCCTCGTGCACTTGATCGATCCATAATGGTCATTGATTAGCAAGGAACTCCACTCACCGAGCTGTTCAAGTCTTAATTGGACACTACTTGAAAATAAATAACAGAAACCAGCGGATGAACATGAACAGAGAGGCTGTTACAACACCAGGTCCTGGAGGAAAACCAACAGGCTTAAATGACCCGCTCACCCAGCCATACACATACATACATACATACATACATACATACATACATACATACATACACATATATATATATATCTCAGCTTCTTGGTGTTGTTGTCACGCAGCTCCATATATATATATATATACACACACACAAACAGACACTTCCTGTACAGCCAGGGTAATATACCAATGGTTGTACATGTCTACTGTCGTATGAATCATTCTATTCTCATGATTTATGTTATTAGTTTGTTTCTCCTCTACATTGTTAGGAGATTGGAAACACCTGCTATTACACCTGCCTAATCTGCTGCGGAGGAGACCGATGAAACTTTGATTTGATTTTGCTAGCTGTAGTGGGGGCGTGCTCCCTCTTCAAACTGGAAGTGATCTGACATCACGCAGCTTTGATCGCCTCTGATCCCTGTACAGAAGCTTTGTAGTGGAGGGGAAAAAAGAATGTGCGAGAAAAAAGTGTTTTCCGGTTTCGACTTCAAAACCATGTTTGATGTTGAAACTGACGGCTGGAATAGTGGCACATCCTCTTCACCTCTCGTCTGCCTCGTACTCACCCTTTCACTTCTCCGTTTTCTTCTTCCCTGTTCTCTGGTTAGATCTTACACCTCACGCCAAGCGCCCGTTCAGCAGTTATCGAGTGGAGTCACTCTCGAGGAGAAGTCCCCACATAACACCTTTAATCTTTGTGGGTCAATAAAATAATGAACTTTCCCGGAAACAGCGGTTTGCTAGCCCAGGGGCCTTAAATGGAGGTGTTTATGTCTCTGTTCCTTACTGGTATCTTAATGTTCCCATTATGTCCTGTTCTCTGCTGTTTCAGCACCCTGGAAGGATAGTTGCTGCATCCAGCAGAAGCAAATGGTAACCCTAGTGACATCCTGAAAACAAAATCTTTTAAAACTCCTTCAAGAGAAGACCAAGTGTCTCCTGGTTAGTTTCTTCTATCAATTAGTGTCCAATTAAGAATTAAGACTGACAACCAGGTGAGGGGAGATCTTTAAGTCATTAATGTATGAGGGAATCTACAGACACCTGACCATCCAATCAATGGACTGTCTAGAATTCACATTCAAGTTGACATTCCATGGCTGGTGGCCATATGCTTTAATGTACCATTAAATTGGTCTGAGGGGCTTTTAAATCCATTCTTGTTTAACGTTGAACCGTACAGTCTCCTCAGCTTTAGATTTGGCATGATGATGCCCTGCTGTGGGTTCCTGTCTACATTCCTCAGTCACACTGACAGACTAAATGTGCAGCCTAAAATCCAGAACGGCTTTGAGGTACCATTCCACTCCGACTTTGCCTCATATGTTCGGCATAGGAGTGATAGGAAAGAAAAAAATACAGTTCTTTATTTCAGGCTGTACAGCAGCTGCCTGTAGTCCCTAACTTGATAGTCACCTATTGTCTCCACTTCTGAAGACAAAAAAAACGACTGGCTTTTATTCCTCCTGTGTTTCAGGAGGGAGTGTCTCCCTCCCATACAGTCACTAAAATGTGTGACTAATAGAAAGAGGTTGTTAGGAAAACACAAATGTATCCATGTCGGGTCTCTCGGTGAAGCCTGTTCTCAGACGGAACTTTGATTCAGTGACCTTTGGCGTAAATGGATGCATAATTTCTGGGGTAATTTGTTTCTGTTCTGGGTAAATCGTCAGACTCAGTTGCCTTACCTGCTACTCCGAAAGGCCTCCTCAGGCCTGAGGTCAGCTTCTTGGTGTTGTTGTCACGCAGCTCCATACGACCAACTCTGACGATCTGACACACAAAGCTGATCTTCTCCCTCTTTAAGTCCTCACTCCCAAGGTCCTAGGAGGCCGTGAGAACATGTTACCATGGTGGATAAAACCTTACCAACACTTCATCCAAGGATACTAGCGTGTTGCCTCAGCTATTCTGGGAATCCCCCATTCTGTCATGTCTAGGAGGTAGAGATCGCATCCTGAATGTCTGCACGGTCATTTGATTGGTTTGTTCAATAGCTCAGTTTTAATTGAAACATCTACATGATGGTTATAAAAGCACTCAATGTCATTGTATAAGTCTGTTCTCCTGCATTCCGTTTTTAGTGGTGTCTTGCTCTGCTCTTTTCTCTACGGACTGGTCTGTATTCTACTGCAGCATTCTAGGCCTTCTGGCCTAGAGAGACATCTCTTTGTTAGCAAACACACCCTTTTGTCTTGCAACACACCCTTTATGTTTTGATGTCAGTACCATCTTGAAATTTAAGCTGCATGCCTTGTTTGAGATGTTTTGAAGATTGTGTGAAGTAAATCCATTTGTTTCATGAATGCATTGCCATGACCTTTCTTGCCAAGTCTCATTCTTGCATAATTCCTATTTGGAAATAATGCCAGTTGCTATTGTTTAATAGATCTTGTGAATGGTCACATAGACGTGTACAGGTTATACACAAGTTATTTACTTGCATCGGAGCGATACTGACCCGGTAACCAGCCTTTGTACAGAACACCACTTCAGTTATGGTGAGAAAGAAAACATTTAGAAAGCGGTCGCACCAGCGGAAACCCACGCCAAAACATGTCCAGACTACACAGACTGAGCAGTGTGAGAGAGCGAGGCAATTATCTTGGCTGGCAATTATCTTCTCCCCAAATGCACATTTGAACTTCTCCTTGTCCACGACAAGTGACACAGACACTTCGTACTGCAGCGACAAGGCCGATAATGACAGAATACAGTAACACAATAACTGACATAGTTAGACATTTGCATTCACAGAGCAAAGCTGCCCAAGAGTACTTACAATATTGTACTTATTGCGCACAACTGACATGGTGTCACTGTCAGGAGACTAATGAGGGCAGGATGCAGTAAGAAACGTGTCAGGTTTCAGGCTGTCGTCAAGCATGAGCCGTTTATTAGATTGAAGCAGCCGCGCTAACAGCAGCCTGCTCAGGGCCCAGAGAACAACTGATCAATTGATCCAAACCTTTCCGGGGGAGGACGAACTTCTGTCAAGGCGGCACTTTTCGCTCCGCAAATTGCTTTAACTCTCCGTTTCGTTGTGTCTGCGGTCCGTGTCCTGCTGACATCCCCATTGTGTCGCCAGTGAAGCGAGCCAAGCGGAGAGTGTCATTTAGGTCCCCTTAGGGAGGCGCCTGGTGACCCTGCTGCCCACAGGGGCGTTCATTAGTGGAGAGGTGACCTTTGACAAACAAGCTGGGTCAACCTGGGGTTACTCGCTTTCTTTCTCTGGGAGCTGGGGAGTTAACAAACACTGCCACCCCTTTAGAACAGAGGCGCACACACACGCGCGCACACACACGCGCGCGCACACACTCACCGTGAAGACCGCTCGCAGGTTATGGAGCGTGTCGATGTCTTTGACCAGCCCTTGACTGGACCATCGCACCAGGTAATTCTCACTAGGAACACAGGAACCAGGATATAAGATGACAGAGTGGTATGATCCCATCACTATGATTACGCATAAATACTGGAAATCTACAGAATACTGAGTCAAGATCCCGTTCAGATCAGTTCATTTCTAATGCCAGTAGGGAGCCGAAAATACATCTTCTACTCCCATAATAAACCAATTACAATCAACTGAATAATGTTTTCCCCGGATTAAATGTTTCCAGAAGAGTATTTATTTTGATAATCTTGGAACAATAGTAAATCTCCCAGCAGGCAGCTGGTTTTGCTTAGTACTGTCATGCTCTGGCTGTGAAAATGTACAGCTGGTGAAGTTCCGCCCCACAAGGATGTGCAAGCAAAGATTTGATGATTGTCAATCCTGTTAGGTCACACACCTGATGAACTTTGACTCGACAGGGTCGTAGAGTGACATGAGGACCTCTGCATCCTCACCAATCTTACACACAACGTTCTTCAGGGTAACAAATAGGGCAAAGGACGGGGTCTGGGCAAACTTGGCCTGCCGCGTCAAATCTATATTCTGCTTCTGGGACTGCCCCAGGGAGTCAGACAGAGAGAGAGAGAGAACATTCAGATGTTATACATTCAATACACAGTACACTTGACTAGACTGGCTGCGTCTCAATACGGGGCTCAGTACACTTGACTAGACTGGCTGTGTCTCAATACGGGGCTCAGTACACTTGACTAGAATGGCTGTGTCTCAATATGGGGCTCAGTACACTTGACTAGAATGGCAGTGTCTCAATACGTGGGCCAGTAAACTTTACTAGGCCAGGCAGTGTGACAGCTTTTGGTCACTGGTGGGGTGTCCATGGTGATGCTGTTTGATGTTGAGAATCACTGGCACATAAGAGGCTTTTAAAAGGGGACTCCTGGCAAATGTTCAGATCCAAGGCTGAGAAAAGTGGCTGTACTCTCTGCTGTCTGTCAGCTTTATTAGCCTTCGATCAGAGGCCCAATTTAACAGCTGGCTATAAATCAATCATACATGAATCAATCATCCATGAATCAATCACCTATTACAAGCAGGAAGCCACTGGTTAGTGTGAGTCTGAACTATACAGTATCCATTTAATTATTATGATCTGTGTGCGTGTGCGTAACAGAGTTCAGTCTTCACGGCGTCCTTCCTAACTGTGTCAGTGCTGGTAAACTGTGTAAATATTAATGCAAACGACCCGGGAGAATCAAATTAATATATTTGCCATTTAGCAGATGCTTTTATCCAAAGTGACTTAGGCATGCCAGCACACATTTTTAATGCGCGGGTGGTCCTGGGAATTGAACCGGCTATCCTGGCGTCGCCGGGTAAACACTATCAGCTGAGCGACAGAGGAGCACGGTCTAATAGGGCTCGGTGGACATGCGACAACAGGGACAGAAAGGAGACAGTGAGTCCACACAGCTCAAGGACACTCAGAAGGCCAACAGTCCCAAATGACACCATAGACACTAGTGCAATATTGTCCACCAGAACGGTAACATATAACCCACTATACCAGGGTTAGGCTGCAGCGCAGGACTCTGCTCCGTGGATATCGGTTTAGTGACCAGGCCCGTGGGGGACCATGACGTCACTGCCTGGTGTTTTTTTGATCTGAAGTGTACCTTCTCCTCCTGGATGCGTTCTTCTATCTGCTTGGAAGCGGCCTCGTGGGCTCGGAACAGAGACACGGTGCTGGTGGTGTCTGGGTCCAAGATGTTACCCTCCTTATCTCTCACCACCAGGTCCAAGTCTAGATACCTGTCATAACAGAGAAATTATTTATCCACACGCTTTAGCAATTTAAACAAATGTTCCTCTTGTCAATTAAGCCCTTTTAAATTGAGAGAGATAGAGAAAGAGTGTGAGAGAAGGTGGGAGAGAGGGCAAGAGAGAGAGAGAGAGAGGGCGAGAGAGAGAGAGGAGGGAGAGAGGGAAAGAGAGAGAGGGAAAGAGAGGGAAAGAGAGGAAGAGAGACAGAGCAAGAGAGGAAGAGAGCTAGGGAAAGAGAGAGAGAATGAGGGAGAGAGGGAAAGAGAAAGGGAAAGAGAGAGAATGAGGGAGAGAGGGAAAGAGAGAAAGGGAAAGGAAGAGAGGGAAAGAGGAGGAGAGAGAGGTTGAGAGGTAAAGAGAGAGCTTACGAAGCTGTGGGGTGAGCAGAATTGAACTGGATAGATACTCTCCTTTCAACACTTCTTATCAGGTTCAGAGGTAACTCAGAGACAGATAAACAGAGGGATGGAGAGAGACAGATAAACAGAGGGATGGAGAGAGACAGATAAACAGAGACAGATAAACAAAGGGATGGAGAAAGACAGATAAACAGATGGATGGGGAGAGACAGAGAGGTGAGAAAGAGAAAGACAGATTCTTACTTATTTCCGTAGTCAATCTTGGACGTGACTCTCTGTTTGAGCTCAGTCAATTCATCTTGGGGGAGAGTCCCTGACAGGATCTGGGATCGCCACTCAATCAGGTCATAGATCATATCCCGGACCGAGTTAAACATCTCACGTTTATCCCCCTGTGAAACACGCACACAGACGTACACACACACACAGCCATACATACCTCTTGAGTGATCCTTCTCTAAAACTTAATGGCAGACATGATAAGGGACATGATCAGAATGTCCTCCATTGTCAGACACCAGCAAGGGCACATTGCCTCTGTGTGTGTGTGTGTGTGTATGTGTGTGTGTGTGTGTGTGTGTGTGTGTGTTAGACGTGAAGATACAGGACTCACTCTACTCACCACGTAGAGATCTCGCCATATGGTCGCCCATTCTCGTAGGGTGGTGGTGACCTCTTGGACCAGAGGTAGCTCGTTGGGAATCACCGTCTCCTTGTGCCTGAGGGAAACACACAGGAAGACACACAGACACGGAGACAGATGAGTGGTCAGGAGGTTCGTTGTACCACATCTTTCAACGGAGACCTCTATTTACGACGCACAACTTTCAATGGAGACCTCTACTTAAGATGCACAACTTCAGCTCGGGTGGAGATATTTGCTCAATCATTTAAAATTGTTTGAAAATCCTATGAGCGGAGACAGTGTTTTTCCCTTTCCCTGCATGAATCATTTTCTATCTGTATTTCACATTAGACAGAGCTCAGTGCAAAACCGCTATTGATCTGGGAATTGACTGGCATGAAAGCTGGCTTTAGATTGCTTTCAATTTGAATTTTAATGACTCTGTAGCCATCTGAAACAAATATGTTTTTTTTTTCTTTCTGACAAAAAGCTCATATTTAAACAGCTTACAGATAAATTCAGCTCACTAACCATCAGGCCATCACTTCAGTTGATGACATTACAGCTACAAGCTATTTAGATGTTACTTATTAATATTTATTTATTGCAATGTTGAGAACACTTGCAATTTCCTGCATTTTACTATGCATGTAATGAAAACACTGATTTGATTTAAAAAAAACAACGGAACAGGTTTTTCCCCCTTTCAAAGCCAATTGTTGCTTTGTCCTTTGAGGCTGTGAGTCAGGGTCGAGAAACCAGAACAAATTCCCAAAACAAGCTTGACTGCATCGTGAGCCTAATACCTTGAAAACATTGAACATATAGCGATCAGCAAGAATTGAACATGGAATGAATAATCTTAGTGGTCTATTTGAATCATACTATCACAAAACAACACAGAGTATGGAAGCACTGACCCATTGCCTTCGACGGTGGCTTCCTTCAGGTGTATATAACAGGCAGGAAAAATGCCCTGGAACAGAAGGTGGGAAAGACAGGACACACAGTAAATATTCTGATGATAATATACATTATTATGTTATCAACGTCATGTTAGCAGGTAATCTGAGTTGGCCTTGACACGTCAGAATATCGCTGGTAAAATGCGAAATGGGCATTGTGGGAAAAATCAACTCACTTTCTTGGACTTTCTTCTTAGTCTGTGTCCTCTGTACCAGCCTAAAACAGAGATACAGACACATCACTGCCACCTTCATACCACTACGGACTGTCATCAGTTAGCGAGTTCTAACCTTCATAATAATAATAATAATATTTTGCATTTTAAGCACCTTTCAAAAAACCAAAGAACACTGTACATCAATCACAACAATAAGAACGAATAACTTTCATGTCTCTAGTATGTTGACTGTCATCACTTAGCGTGTTCTAACCTTCATATGTCTCTAGAATGTGGACTGTCATCAGTTAGTGTTCCCACCTTCATATGTCTCTAGTGTGTGGACTGTCATCAGTTAGCGTGTTCTCACCTTCATATTTCTCTAGTATGTGGACTGTCATCAGTTAGCATCTTCTCACCTTCCTGTCTCCAGTATGTGGACTGTCATGAGTTTGTGTGTTCTAACCTTCATATGTCTCTAGTATGTGGACTGTCATCAGTTAGCATGTTCTCACTTTCATATGTCTCTAGTATGTGGACTGTCATGAGTTTGTGTGTTCTAACCTTCATATGTCTCTAGTATGTGGACTGTCATCAGTTAGCATGTTCTCACCTTCATATGTCTCTAGTATGTGGACTGTCATGAGTTTGTGTGTTCTAACCTTCATATGTCTCTAGTATGTGGACTGTCATCAGTTAGCATGTTCTCACCTTTATGTGTCTCTAGTATGTGGACTGTCATCAGTTAGCGGGTTCTCACCTTCATATGTCTCTAGTATGTGGACTGTGTCTCCTATCTGTAGCGACAGTTCCTCATCTTGGCGGGCGTCATAGTTATAAATTGCTGCAGGGAAGGAAACAGCCCAACGATGAGAAGGATATTAGATACTGAACTGGAGAAAGATGCAGTGAGGTATAATATGTGTCTGTCATAGGAAGACACGGGGACAGCCAGGCTGACAGACCTCCCACACGTACAGGGATCAGATATGCTGCATACACTGGCGTCAACAACATTAACATACCCACGCAGCATACATTCAACACGCACGCACGCACGCACGCACACTTAACTGTCAGATCTCTGTGTGTGTCACTGACAGAACAGTGTGATGTCTCTCCCTCTCAGTGTCTCTCATCATTAAGAAGTGTCTAACATGACAGTCGGTGAATCACACACACACACACACACACACACACACACACACACACACACACACACAC
>JACXGI010017485.1:0-14450 GCA_016801175.1 Esox masquinongy
CCCATACACTAAATAACAAACAGATGACACCCCCCCATATACTAAAAAACAGATGATACCCCTCCATACACCACATAACAAACCCCAGCTAAGTAGCTCACACACTATATGGATCGTGCTTTGGGCCTAAATGGACAGTATTTACATAGGGGTTTTAGATAAGAGACTGGCACCATTAAAGAGATTGATGGGGAGGAAGTGAAGTGGAGAAAGGCCTGTGGGTTTATCACAAAACGGGTGCCTGCTCTGAAAAATGAGGGATGTCTCCTGGTCACATCTCTCCCTTCTCTCCCTATCTCTTCCCTTTTCCTCCACCCATCTCCTGCTACCTTAGCATAAGACTGTGTGGTGTGGTGTTCTTTCTGTCACGCCTGTGCCTAGGGTCTACCAACAGCAGATGGAAAAGCCATTATATTATCACAGCTCAGCCACACCTCAGAGACATCATCCTTCCTCATATCTCCTGCTACACAAGTCAAATATATACACAAAGCCCCTTGTAGAGCGGCCTAGGCACCTCTCTGCATCCCTGTGATCCTGGTACGTGTTTGTGTGTGCGTTGGGGGGGGGTGTCATCCGTTTAATACTTATCTGGTTGTTTGCATTATCGGGGCACTCTGGCTGCATTGTGTAGGTGTATGACTTTAGATTGTTGTTCTCATTCCAACTGACTGCTAACCGAGTGGGAGGAGGAACCAGGAAAGACCATATTATTGTCACCGTCAGAGATTACAGATCTTCAAAGCACTAACGGAGAGCTGCCAAAAGAAAACACACGCATGAAAATTCACTGACCAGCTTTGCCTAAGGTATAATGACATGTGTGTTTCTTTAATCATTTATACGTTTTATCCTTTTATGAATTCATTGTCTTCATGATTTCTTCTCAAATCCAGTATTTCAAAACAGGCCAGGAAAAACATACTGAATATTTTTTGAGATACTACTATAGTAAATATAAAAAAACAACTTTGAAAAAAAAACACACAATATCATTTAGATTCGTACTGACTTGGACCTATTTAGTAATTGATCCTAGCTTTGCATTTGGAGTGCTGGAGTAATGATGCTCGTTGTGGTGGGGTTGACCACTGGGCCTGCATTCACTAGCCAGTCATTAATAGGGTATTGATCACAGTGAGAACAGTTCTAGTATTGCCGTACTCTCTGGGTGACTATTGATCCCCCAGGCTGAATGGAGACATGCGACTCTGTAGGGGACTTTCCAAAAACTATTCTGAACAGTTGCACATGCACAATTAGATTTTATAGCCTACAGTTGTTTCTAATATCTTCCATTCATGGCTAATTTTTGTTGTATATCATTTGCTAAGTGAGTCTAAAGTTCCATTGTAATGGGAGGTGCTCTCTATCTACAGCATTCACTGTCCTTAGCAGACGATCCTCCAACATGTACCGTTCTGAAGCCAAGCTGCACCTCCATAGTATCACCTTACCCTATAACTGACAGTGGAATCACTGAGGCACTGTTTTCTAGAGTGTCAAAGACGTCTCCTATCCCCTCCACGGCAATGGATGGATAGAGCACTTTACGCATGGAAGCTCACTGCAGAGGAGAGTGGTACACTCTCATACCTGAGGTAGTGAATTATCTGGAAAACGAAGGCAGCTATTTTTACCCTGTCCCTCTGAGGAGGGAGTCTCGTAGTGGGGTCCCGGCAGGCGCTTTGGAAGAGAAGGGGACATTGAGCTAATATGTATCTTGGTCTGGTTGAAAGAAAGAGTATCTGGGGTAGGAGAGGAGCTCTCTCTCAATGGATGGTTCAAATCATCCATCTCTCTGGGGCACGCTCAGTAGTGTCCCAGCTCATCTCCACTTAATCGAGCTAATGCCACCAGAAATGGAACAAGACAGTGACAGGGGGAAGGGTAGAGACGAAGGGAAAAGGAGATATTGTCTGTGCAAGTCACCCTTCACGTGGTTAGATATCAGAAATGTGGTTGGAAAAGGAAAAGTTCAACGAAAATACAATACCATCCAAGCAAGCCTGCCGAGGATGGATACTTTGATTGGTCTAAAAGAAGGAACGAGGGAGGGATGATTGTGTGCTCTGTCCGACCCCACAGTTCCATCCCAATACAGGCTGCGTGTATCACCACTGTGGGCTGCTCCTGATACAAGACTGGAGGCTGAGGGAGAGAGGGAGTCACGGCAGTGCACACGGCAATTTAAATTTTAATTGCCTAGATTTATCTTCCCTGTTCAGTGTGACGGCCCGATAGCTGAGCCTGATAGCTCTCTGAGCTCAGAGTGTGTTTGTTAAGGGCTGGCACCAGGCTGATATGTGGGCAGGAGCTTTGCGATAGAGAGAGAGAGAAAGGGGTTTACTGCAACACAGCTTAACCAAACACTCATACTGGCTCGTAGTCACAGCAGAACAGGCCAAGCCTACTGTTCAGCCATGTCTGGTACACACTGTAGATACCCCAGATTAGTCCAACAGCCATACACTTCTTTTATGTTGCAACCAGAAAGACCAACGTCTCCACACATTCATGCATTATAGTTTCAACTGCTGTCAGAGGCCTGCTAGCTGACATCCTACTAACTTCATCCACCCCCCATTACCGGCCGTGTCCAGCAGTCAGAGAACTAAGTTGTCTTAAGCTCAGAATGTAAATGTGCTGGAAAACAATGGTGCATTTTACTGATAAATATATCCGTTCAGCTAGCCCAACACAATTTTTATATAAATGTATGGAGGTTAAATTTTTTTTTTAGTTTAAAAAATGTCATGTATTTAAATTGTTTTAGACAAGTTGCAAATCATGAAATTCGACTTGCACAACAGACCAGACATCATGTAATATCAAATTGATCAGTCTTTTTTCTTGCAACAATTTTCTAGTAGACACTTCAGAAATGACTATAATGATCTGTATTTTTTAACAAAAATAAGAAAGCAATATAATGTAAATTAACAAAATAGTAAGGCTAACTGTGGACAATAATAGGGGGTTGTATCTTTTGTCACTAACTAGCTAAATATAACAACATTACCACTGAAATTACAGAAATGCTTTTCAATGACATGTTAGCTAACATTTTTAAGTCACTAATCATCACAAAACATAGACGACATGATCACATGATTAATCTGTACAAGAGAATGCAAGTTCTAAGCATCAAAACTGCTTTTGGATATGCCAAAATATTGGAGTTTACGCTGTATTGGGAGAATGGACATCTGCCTTCACTTTACTACAGCCACATGTGTCTGTAGGCTATAACTCTACATTCATATGTCAACCCTTTAAACAAGATGCAAGTCCTAGACTCAACAGCTTGTCAGATGCTGGAAAAAGTCATTATTTGGATGAATTTGAGAGAGCAGGAATTGAGAATGTACCGCTGTGTAACACTGTTTGGCTGTGGATTAGGTGAACTCAGTGAGAATACAGACACTTCTGTAGAGTCTAATGGAATATTTGATCAGTTTGGACACGGTAGCTGCAGGCTAAAATTGCTGTATTAATATCTACCTATCACAACTTGAAAGCTTTTAGTCATTCAGCTGTTTTCTATCTGCAACTATGGCATGATATGTAATGGTGTTAAAATATGACTGGTGTAATAGTAAAGGAGAAGGGAGAGTAATGGATGTGATCAGTTGTCCAACAAAGAACTACATAATATTCGTACTTCCAGCCAAAGCCCTAACACAAGCCAGAGTTCGACTAACTAACCATAAATCTAATAGAGCTGTTGAATTGCAGTATGTGTGTCTTGGAGGATATTCTCCCGTGGGAGCCTAGGAAAACATTACACTGCAGGGACTCAGCTAAGTTGTTTCTGAAGCAATTCTGTGCTGTGGAACTGGGACAGGGTGAGGAGCAGCTGTCCAAAGACATCTCAACTTTGCTCCGCTCTCCTTGTCCCACCGCCAACATGATTTAGCACTGCTCTCAGCAGGCCTGAGTCAAACACACGCACTGCAGAGCAATTCAGAGACAAGTCCACTAAAATGTCCACTAAAATGAACTGTCTAATGACATCACCGTAACTGCTACATTCCTCCCTTTCTCTCTCTCTCTCCCTCCCTCTGTCTCTCCTGTCCATCTCTCTATCTACACAACGCCCTCTCTCATGGGCACACCTTATCTTCACAGCGTCCAGATGAAAGCATGTCTGATTTTGCTTCCTGCTCAGAACACATGGATGAATTTCCATATTCCTCTGCAAAGCTGTAGGGATGTAGCGTGACAGATCACACAAGATTCAAACCGCCCGTTTAGTCAATGTAGACATATTTCTGACGCACTGAAAATAATTGAAATAAGCTGTACGGGATCTGTAGACTTAGTCCGCTCTACTCATAGCTTTGGGGTCTACTCTGAGAGTCCCTGGCTAAAATGAAGCACAGCTAAAGGGGGGATGTGGTCACTGCGCTGACATCCAGCCAGAGGGGGGATGTGGTCACTGCATTGACATCCAGCTTGGCGTTCAAACCGTGGAATGTTACAACTGGCACTGTTGTCAGGTCGCAAAGAAAGTCACCCATCACTTGGTCCGGCAGACATTAGTAGGCTTCTAAAAAAAACAGCCCCGCTAAAACCAAGCTCTCACTCCCCTTAGAGTAACTGAAGGACAGTAGCAGAGTGCTGATGTGGGGGTTAATCAGCGTAATTCTTTATAATAGTAGTTGCAGTTGCTGCTGTTAGCTGTGTGCAGTTAGCATGGGTTTCGTTCCAGGTGGGAGAGAATGATTAGAGCCATGCTGTCTATTCTTCAAACAGTGAGATGCCAGAGTGGGAACATGGGACTGTATGTGGGAGTGTTTTCTCTCCCGTTAACAACACTCTCCCTCCCACACACACACACACACACACACACACACACACACACAGAGAGATTCATGTGTTGGTGTGTCCTAAGGGGAAAGCAGCGGGGGGATAATGCATAGACCATGGCAACCCATTTAGATGATCTGCCTGCTTTGGTACAGCATTTCTGATTCAAATGGGAGGCATAAAGAGACCCAGCGGTCGTAGAAATGTAGAAACGACTTGCAAACGAAATGCAAAGGGTGTAATGTAATGTCCCTCTGAGGTGTGGTGTACTGTACAAGAGGGAGTTGAAGGGTTTTAGCCTTTTTGAAATCGTAAATCAACAACAGAATCCTCGCAACAACTTTATAACATCTTCTCAGAGCACATCTCTAGTAAAACACTTTGAAATGCTAATTACGTGTAGGCCATATCCACCAAGGGACAGATAGATAACCAGCCTTTTTCCCTTCTGCAGCACTCACTGGTCGTTATTCCGCTTGATTTTACGGTTCTCAGCCAAATGCCATTTCTCAGGGACGTTCCACTGTTTTCCTGCAAATTAACCATCCAAATGAACCCTCAATCATGGGCAACATGGAGACTCACGTGGCTGTCATCAAACACCAGGCCCTCATCCCTCATCTCTCTCTCTCTCTCTCTCTCTCTCTCTCCCTACCAGTAGAGGATATAAGAACACACCTGGACAACAAATTGAGCGAGAGTTGAGGGCGAATTTGGTTCTTTCGGTCGGTTCAGTCATCCTGGTGAGCATTACCAGGTGTAGCTAGCATTTTACCCTGTCTAGCTAGAGCAGCATGGCGCTAGTTAAAACTTTGCGTTGGTCTGGGCAATCTCTTGTGGCACTGAGCAGATCTCTACAGTTTAGGATTCAAGACTGTGCCACTGGCTGACTAAGTGGATGGGATGCAAATTGACCAGCATTGCCCACGCATGGGGAGGCATTGTCAGTGGGAGCTTCCCGATCCTAATTGCTCTCTTGCGACTCCCTCAGGCTGCTTGGGCACCTGCAAAGTGAACTGAGGTTGTCAGGTGAGTGAGCATGCCCTCACACACGTCCACGCTGACCCATGTGACCTCCTATTTGGAAGACCAGTCTGGCGAAAAGGAGCATCGCTTGGCGCGGACGCTTAGGAGGAAAGCTTGCCACAATCTGTGTGATAGAGCCAGGGTCTATAAAAACAATTGAATATTATGAACAGCACACAGTATATTGGGTCTCAGTTACATTGTCATGCAATGCTGCCCTGCAGATAGGCCAGAGAAATAGCTAGGTAGCATAGCCACTACAAAAACCGGCCTAGAAGATAGTGAAACACGTTTTAGTGATTTTTTTTTCAGAAAATGTACAACTGAGGCACTAATGTCTAACTTTCTTTTTCCTTGAGGAATCCCCAGAACACTTTCTCAGATATAAATATAAGGATTATGAAAACACTCCAAATTTCAACTTAGGCAACCACGTTTCAAACTATCACTGATGTTTTAGTAGCAGCAAGCATATAGTAGATAGCTGTGCTTTTTAGGACAACTGACTGAAGTTACTAAAAGAAATACATCCATTTCTCCTCACTCAACTCTCTAACGCGCAACATCATGAATTAGTTAGCCAGACATATTCGTATAGCCTTACCCTGCACCCTGTTCACATGCCCAGTGGTTGAGAGGAGTGAAAGGTTTGGGTCAATGACGATAGACCACTGATGTTGCACTTTTTTGGCTCTCCACAAGGTTTGTTAAACCTTCAACAACCTATAGTTAACTTCTTATAATAGCTGTGAATAAACTACATTGCTATTTACCATTGATATTATTTTGGCAAGAGAAAAATGAGATAGGGAAAAGCAAGTATTATGTCATAACAGGGTTACCTCAATTAAACTCCAGCATGATGTCTACTGAACATCAGCCCATAATGAAACAGCACAAAGTGTTTTTAAAGGAAATTAAATAAAAAGTGAACTATTTAATTATAATTTCTCGTTGCGTTTGGTAATGTGCTTGACTGACTGAATGGAGATAGGCTCCCTCCTGGGAATGAGATGGAAGTCATGTAGCAGGAATACTGAAGAAACAAGAGTCATTATCTCCAGCGTTACTGAACAGAATAAATCAGGAAAGGCCCTGAGAATGAGGGACAGCGGGAGGGAGACATCTGAAGATAAGGCGATATGGACTGAAAGAGGAAGACGGAAAAGGGTGGAAGGGTGTGGGAATGCTAGTGGTACAGAGAGAGGATGATCCAGGGAGATGGACGGATGAGATTGGGAGAGTTGAGGGAGGGGAAAGTTAATGATGAAGTTTGTCCTCTGTGACATGAACCAACTCTGGTCTCAACTCTTCATGGTGCTGTGCACTTACGGCTCTGATGGAGGGTGGAGTCCCAGGCTGCTGCATATCCGGAGCCCCACTCTGAGCTCAGTACGGAGACAGACAGAGTGACAGATAATCATTAAATTATTAGCTTGATGCCCTTAACTTGAGAGGGAAAGTCGGGGCGGGCAACATGCTTTTTTGAATACTTAAAATCTCTGGGTTTTAATGTTTAATTAGGGGAGGTATCTGGATCGCATGGAGATGTAGGTCAAAATGAGGCTGGCCGTTTTACCATTAATTTAACAGTTTCTGGGAAAAAGAAAAGTTCTGGCCTAGTTGACTGTGCAGTCAGATGGACCTTCTGACACTGCTGAAGTAAAACTCGTAGTGATGGTGCTGGTAAAAACCCTCCAGTTTGATTTAGACCTGCTGGAACCAGGAGAGTCATCGATCCCTTTGCTCTACGGTGCAACCTTGCTCTCTCTGTCCTCGTCCTTTTCTCTGTTTGCCACTCGACAGTGTTATGTCCCTCCCAGGGAAGGCTGACAGGGTTAGTGGTTTGGGAAATGGACTGCTGCTGGTGACGGCTGCGTACATTATGCCAATTATTCATTCTGTTCAACATAGTGGTTACGCGTGTCCTAAATATTTCTCAAGGACATGATGATGATGATGATGATGATAATGATGACTGATTATATGATTAACATCGTCCTTCAGGGCATGCTCTTTTAGAAATGACCTTACAAACTCATGCCCCCCAATTTACATTAACATTGAATTAAATACTAAATTCCTTTTATTATTCAGATAGTTTTGAAGACCTGTTACTATGATGTAATAGAGTAATCATAAACATAGGTTCTATATGCTATCTCCTAAGGACCTTCATATCATCCTTTCTTTGTTGTGCTCCCAGTAGAACACTGATCTGTGCCATACACACACACACACACACACACACACATTAAAACCCTCAGCCTGGCTTGGACGAGTAGGAGGGGGAAGGGTGTGATGGATGCTTGGCAGTGAACACCACTCACCCAGTCATTCACACTGATGACTTGGCCGGACCATCCACTAAAAATACCTTGTTTATGTCATAAAGTCATTTAGCTGTTCACTGTGCTAACACGACTGAAACATCCTTCCCATGGCAGCACAAGTGTTACCCCCCCCTTTGTTTTCCTGTAGTCTCTGTTTCAGGTTGCATCCGTTAGTCTTTTAGCTCTATTATTTCTTCTCTCAGACCCAGTGATTCTTTTTTCCTCCTCCTTTTTACCATCTCTTTAGAAATGAATGGGCATGTTAGAAAGTAGGCTATATCCAAACTGACAGCTTTTTCTATCCTACTCTGGAAGAGGTGCTGGAGGCAGTCGTCCACTGAGCTGAGTGGACGATATGCCGGGGAACCGTCTCTGTTCTAACCCTCTGCTCTCTGTCTGAGCCACCCACCTCAGCCTTGTAGAATCTGACTGAAGCTCACTGTGGATGCTCTGTTCATAGCTGCTAGCCTAGCGGTTAGTGTAAGGCTGGCCTGGTGTCTGGTGCCAGGGCTGGTGGCTGCTCCCCCCACACCCCCACCATCTCTCCTCTTCCCGTTACCCTGCTTGAGGATCAGTGACAAAGACTGCACGTTTGATCCCTCAGAGCTCTTGTTCCCCGCTCTATCCATCTGACAAAGCTCTCTGCGTGTTTCTGGCTGTCTATTTCTTTCAGATAAGAGATGAGCCTCTTGGTATCTCCTCTTTGTTACAGCAGACAGCTCTAGTCTACCTGGTGTCTTTGATACAGTATTACAGGAGGTGTCATCGATATCTGAGATGTTAATTCAATTATCCTTTGTAGAGATGCCTGGGATCCCACACAGACAGATGTGCATCTCTAATGACTGTTTCTTCATATCACGTCAGTTATTATACACAGCAAGTCTCACACACACACACACACACACACACACACACACGCGCGTGCGCACACACACACACACACACATTTTTGGAATCTCTATCTCTATGGGGTCTCAAAAAAGTTTTTCTCCCCTAACTTTAACCTAACCCTACCTGTTTCCTCCAAAAAGCTAACCTTAACCCTAACCTCCGTGTAAGCAGAGCCGGCCTAGAGGAGCGAATGTCTCTTACTGAGTGAGTGAGTGAGTGGCTGACTGCCCTTTGTTAAATAGCGTAGTGGTTAGAGATGTGGACCACAGAATAACAGGTCCCGTGTTTGACTCCTGTCACAGTCATGTCACATTATGCCTTAGGGTTTGTGGGTACAACCTTCAGTAGCTACGTTATAGGAAGCCTGAAATAAAACAGTTCTGGTGGATATTAGGATTTGTTCAGGATAGACAAACACTTCGCTGGCTACACGATTCTCTTGTCTTTTCACTTGACAAAAAAAGTCAGTTATCGTCACCTATATTGATAGATACTGTATCAATGTCATTCACGAATGGCTAGCTGTTAAAACGGCCTGTGGCAAAAGAGGATTTGTTCAGGATAGACTTTGCTGGCTACAACCTTCAGTAGCTACATTATAGGAAGCCTAAAATAAAACTGTTTACTGTTATTTTGCGACTATTTCTGGTGAATTTTCGAATTATGTATTAGGATTTGTTCAGGATAGACAAAAACGATTCTCTCGTCTTATCACTTGACGGAAAAGTCAGTTATGGTCACCTATATTGATAGTTATTGTATCAGTGTCATTCACGAATGGCTAATAAGCTGTTGAAATGGCCAGTGGCAAAAGCCATACAGTTCATAGATGCTATTTGGGGTGGAGGTAAACTTAATAAGAAACGTTAGTCAGTTTAACACGATGCTTCATGGTGTCTAGTGAAATTGAAATTAGGCATGATGTTAATGATCTAATGTTGAAATGCCTGTCAGCCGATGTATATCTCTGGGGCGTAGTGGTTAAAGACACTGTCTTGTGCATGGGTGAGAATCCATGGTGGGCATTGACAATCATCACTTTTTATTGTAGGCTGAACTAGGCTTGCCTGGTTTCTTGTTAATTAAATTTTTATGTTTGCCCTAACTATGCCGAAAATATGTCCTTTTCCTCGCAGGGATTTGTGACTTTTGGTCCCAGCTAGGTAAGTAAAGAATGAACACACCTTTGAGAAAGACACCCAAAACACACCTTTTTAATAACAACAGCCATTGATTAATGGGAATGGTGCCAAAAAGCTTAAATTGTCAAGGAAGTATAAACAACAAGCATGCCATCCCCGCCACAAACCGTGAAGCATTGACCAAAAAGAAGTGTTGATTCAGACCTGTAATGTAACGTGATAAGACAGTTGACGCAATACACTGACCTTTAGATGGGTTGTTGATTAAGTCCTATTTAGGCGAATTTCCCACTGCACGACATGAAGTCAAAGCAAGCCAGCAGGGACACCCAAACCCAAAAACATCCTGTGTCAGTTTCACTTAATGTCAATTGGTTGGAGTACTTTGCTCCAGAAGATTCAACATCATTGGGAGCAGATTTTAGATTTCCTAACACCATGGCAAACAGTTTTCTGAGCTGATATACGAAACAACTTGACGCTTCTCTTGTGAATGATTTCTTCTTTTCTATTTAAAATGTTTTTTTTAAAAAGATTGCTATAATGACTGAAATATAGAGCATTACATTGTTAGCAATGTGCAGACTAAGGAAGTAGAAAATGTATCTCTCGTGTCTATCGGTGGTTCACTTTTGGAATCCAGTCCAGGAATGGTTCCTTTAACTTAATACTGTACCTTTATTCCGATGCACATTCAAACAGTATTGTTAAGAGATTTGAAAAACCTCCTTCAATAAATGACAAATATGATTTTTGGTAACATTTATTTTTAGGGTAATCTCTGTAGAAAGGCTCCAAATGTAGGTTAAAACTCTTGACAAAAATACACACTTAATAGAAGGTTGTATTGGCAAGTTAAATAGTCAAATTATGAAACTGGGAACAATAAATGGGCTTTTGAAGGTTGGAACTTATATCAAATTAAATTGGTAAATTACACATACCTTGCCTGGGGACACATATTCGCTATGGGTAGATTGCCCTTGGTGAGGGATGGCATCGTCAGAAAAGGAGTTATTTGTCTTATTGCGGTCTAGTTACTCTGTCAAGTGGGGCCTGCAAAAAGCTAACTCAGGTCGTCAGACGAGTGAGTGTCCCCTCATGCGCTGAACTGACTGACTTCCTGGTTGGATGTGCATTGTGGAGGAAAAGCAGAATGGCCTACCACTGATGGGAATCAGTAGATTCCAGATGCAAATTCTTCTTAATGATGGTCTTCACAGTGTTCCATGTTACATGACTTTGAAAATCTTTAACATCTCTGTCCTAATCTGTACCTTTCAACATTAGGTTTTTAGCAAACAAGGCAGTTAGAGTTAATTTATTTTATCTGAGGTAATTCATATTATCCCCAATTTAAAATAACTTAGTTTGTTTAATGTCAACTCTAAACATTGAATTGAAAAAGCCTTCTGCTCTACAATACTTCTGGCACCGTGCTCATTTGGTCAATCTGGTTTACAAGCATTTGGAACTGGTATGCCCAGACAGCCCCCCAAATCGCAACCACAAGCAACCACATCAGTTCATTTTCCGGTTTAACGTTTGGTATTGTTATTGGAAAAGGTAATATGTTCATGTGAAATGACTACTTCCCCTATAAACCTCTGTGCAATGTCGTTCATTATGTAGCTCTAGTGAATGATAATGTAATTGTTTCTCATAATAGATTACAAATACCCCTTCATTTCATGTGTAAATTGCCTATTTGGTGTGTGGTATAGCTGAGTCGACTAGATAGCTGGCTGGTTGATTGAATGATTGTTTACCCGGGTATGTGCAGTCAGGGAGAGGTGTGATTGAAGCCACAAGAGTAACAGATTGTTCTCCATGTTAATAACATTAGTCCCCTCCAGGTAATCAGCCAACCCTCCAGCAGTACTCCAATCCATTCCCATGCACCCCTGGCCACCTCAAAGGCTTTAACACAGTTATTGGAAGTGATAATCATTATATTCCAATGTTGTTTTATAGAAGGATTTTCATTTTCATTCCAGAGGGATGAGACTTGGTGGTGACCTTTGTATTTCAGTAATGCTGGTTTGTATTCTAGTCTTAGAAATGGACTGCCCATAACTGACTATTGAACCCCAATTGTCAATTCTGATAGTAGTCTTGCGTAAGGCAACAATGCTAGCTTGTCTTGCACACTCGGAAAAAGAGAAAAAAAACCTGTTCCGGGGAGTGTTCTCTTCGGATTCACTACTCTCGAATTTGGGTATGTGGGGCTGAGAATTTAGCTTTATGGGATCCAAATCTTTATTGTATTACCTATGATAGAAAAACTGTTCTGCTGAAGTGTTTTTATTTTGCTATAGCATATTTTTTAACTTCTTTTAAAGATTTTTTTGGATGCCTAAAGTGTTTTCCAATTTAAATAGATTAATCATCATGTTATAAAATGAGTTTGCCAGCTCAACAAGAGGCAGGAATTAAAATGGATGTCGTGTACAGAAAAAAGCCAACATCCCCAGTTAAGTTGGAGGCTATATGCTAAATGCAGGCACAGTGTGAGAGAGCGTGTCAGATGAGTATGAGTTTTTCGGGAACATTCTGGGGTTTCTGATTTCCTATGATGATGCACTAAATCCTACACTACATGTACATCTGTTTAGAATTTAACTAACTCTAGTCTGTTCTAAACCTCTTGCAAGCTCTGTCAGTGTCCTAAAACGAGTTTTCATTCGGTGAAAACACATTGCTGTTACACTGGACACTTTCCCTATAACAGCGTTGATTTCCCCCACTCCACGTATGATGTCTTGGCCTTCCCAAGGAAGGAAGGGGAAACAGCTAAGATGGATCTAATTCCCTGCTATGAGAAATAGTCTGGTAAAGAAGGAGCGAGATAGGGCTCGGGAGAAGATGGATGCAGTCTTCTGCTCCCCAGCCTGGTGTCATAAATGACCTGGCCATTGATCCACTATAGCCTGTGATTCTCCACACATTACTCACGGGCGCTGTTTCTTCCAAGAACCCAACGTGAATTAAATGATATTTGTATGCTACCAACAACCAGATATTCCTGACACATTTCTTCTGTCCAGGGGATATGGTGTACCTGAAGTACATAAACAGCCTCTTAGTCATCCAGCCTGTATGTGCCGCTGGGGTTCAAACACGTTATGGTTGTTTGCACCCAGCGTTTGATATCCATAAAGGGTTTTTAAATTCCAACTGAATTTTGGAGAGTCTGTTTGGAAAGGTCAGGGTTAATGTGTGTTGTGACTTTTTCATGGCCTAACCTCTGGGTCTTCTAAACACAACAGGAAATTCATTCTGCAGAGCAACCAGCACAACCATTGTAGAAAACCATGTTTTTCTATGGAAATTCTCAACCATATTCTGAAAGGTCTGGTTCATAAGAGGGTGAAAGCCCTGTGTCAGAAAACAAAAATAAATGTCATGGGGTGGGGGATGATGCTTAAGGTCCGAGGAAATGGAGAATGAAATCAGTTAGAATGGAGGTGGTAATGAAGGCGTTTTGCTGCCTTCTGTGTTGCGCTGCCCTGGGCTCTTTCCTCTTTGGCTGTCAACAGGCTCCGCTCTCCACTCTCTCACTGTTGATGACACAAACCAGAGTTACTCAAATGTCCAGCTGTTGATTGACAATGGCATGGATGATATCAGATGGTTAAGGTGGATTGGGGAGGAAGTCTGTGTAGGTGGGGGCATCAGATTTATAATGCTTGTGGTCTGAGCCTGGTATTGAGAGAAACAGTAATGTCTGAGCATGGTACTGAAAAACAGTAGTGTCTAACCTGGTGCTGAGATGCAGTAGTATCTGACCTGGTACTGAGAGACAGTAGTGTCTGACCTGGTACTGAGACAGTAGTATCTGACCTGGTACTGAGAGACAGTAGTGTCTGACCTGGTACTGAGACAGTAGTGTCTGACCTGGTACTGAGACAGTAGTATCTGACCTGGTACTGAGATACAGTAGTATCTGACCTGGTACTGAGAGACAGTAGTGTCTGACCTGATACTGAGATACAGTAGTATCTGACCTGGTACTGAGAAACAGTAGTATCTGACCTGGTACTGAGAAACAGTAGTATCTGACCTGGTACTGAGAGACAGTAGTGTCTGACCTGGTACTGAGAGCCAGTAGTGTCTGACCTGGTACTGAGATACAGTAGTATCTGACCTGGTACTGAGAGACAGTAGTGTCTGACCTGGTACTGAGAGACAGTAGTATCTGACCTGGTACTGAGATACAGTAGTATCTGACCTGGTACTGAGA